>JAGFBZ010001090.1:662500-830000 GCA_018398805.1 Hirundichthys speculiger
CCTTGGGTCAAGTTAGAACCACTTAAGGACTACAACGGCGTGCCCGTTCGCCATATGTCGCCGGGGCCCGGCGTGTTTTTCGCTCGTTTCCCTCACCTGATGCCTCCCGTCGCTTCCAGCCAAAGCCTGTCATCTCTCGGAGAGACAAAAACATAAGCAGAGGCGAGCTGAGGGGGGACGCCAGGTACGGCGGGGGCTGTGCGCGTCCTCGCCGTGAGACGGGGCCAGATGGTCACCCCAGGCGAAGCAGGTTGGGCCTGTTTACCTGCCTCACTCTGGGTCATGTCAGCTTCGTTTTCAGCTTAGCCGCAACACGGTTCAGGCCTCATTGCCAAAAACACCATATTTAATCCCCCCCCCCCTGTTCCTTCTCTCCTCGTTTTTATTCTCGCTCGTTGTCTTTAAGGCGTTCAGTCTTCCTGGAGTGAGTTTATGACTCACGGAGGGAACAACGTGGCGTTAACGAAGTCGCCGCCCCGGCGGTCACCAGGTGAGCGGGAACGTGAACGCCGGACAGGTCGTTAGCCCATTTATGGGGGGGTGAAGAGTTAGTTCTCCAAACCGCCACCTGCGTTGCATCCTGACTAGGGAACCGGTTCCGTGTGTTTCAGTTCCATGGAATCGTTTGGCAGTTAATCTCGCGATTCTCTTATCGATTCCAACCAGCACGAATCTCACGTAATTTACGCAAGTTACGCACAGTCAATTCCAGAAAGCACTTACGTGATTAAGTTAAGTTGTATTAGCACGCGCATTGCAGTTGTAAACAACAATGGCGCCCACCAGGTTCAAACGCTCCAAAGTTTGGCTTCACTTCACAAAGAAAGATGGCAACAAGGCAACTAGCAGTCATTGTAAAGTGGAGATAACAGCGTCGGGAGGGAACACGGCTAACATGCAGAAACATTTGCGCACACAACATGCGATAACGAGTGTCGTGTTTTTGATGTGCTTCGGACTGATGGATCTCAACCCAGCAGCAGCAGCAGTAGCCAAGCTAAGATCACCTCTGCGGTTACTACGGAAGGTAACTCTGGTAAGTAGCTATCCCGCTGCCTATGTGCTTCTTTGTAAAACACGCTATAACATTAATGCTATGCTATTAAACGAATGCCTTCTGCATTACATTTACAATAAGGATAGTTAATTCTTCATAGTATTTGCAGATTTGTACTATGCACTGTTCCATTGTATTTGATAGTATTTATCTTTCTTTATTATTATTTTTGAGTGCTTAGTGAGCTCATATATACTTTTAAAAGGGAGATTTTTTTTTAACTTCTATTAGGAAAAATCTGTTAGTAAATTGTTACACATTCTTGTGTATTTGCGCAGTTACATATTACAACAGTTATCACTTTATCCAGGCTTTGGGCCTCTTTTGAGCTCGCTGTTGAGTTTGTAAGGTCGTGACTTCTAAGTAAAAAAAATTGATGCTAATAAAACTGTTTGTTCTCCTTTTTCCCCAAATTAGAATCAATAAGAGAATCGATAAAGAATCGAATCGTTAAACAGTATCGATAATGGAATCGGAAAAATCTTATCAATTCCCATCCCTAATCGTGACACGCTGCGAATGCAGCCAGGTGTCGACGTGAACGACGGCGGACGTGAATCGGTCCGGTGGTGTCGCGCATCCTCCTGCACGTTTCTGCCTCCGACTTCTTCATCGTCATTTTCAAATCAGATGCATTGCAGCAAAGTCAGCAGAAGTTGCTGCTGCTCACGTGGAAATGCTCCTTTTGCTCTGTTTTCTTGTCTGAGCCACATAAAGGGAGCAGTGTCTGCTGCGTTGGTCTCTGTCCAGCTGTGTCCAGCTGTCTCCAGCCGTCTCCAGCATGCAATAAATTGTTTTTTGTTTTTTTTTTTTGCTGGATGTAAAGTAAATGAAGTAGCTGCTCTCTGTGTGGTAGCATCACAGCTGCAGAAGCATCAGTGTACTTGCACCTGTTAGCTTAGTTTTTGCTAACTTAGGAAGCAAATGTGCACACTTTGACCGTGTTAGATGAGAATTTGGATATCTTCTTACTCGTCAGAATTATTGCATGCAGTCTTTAACCCTCCTATTATGTTGCGGGTCAAATTGACCCGTTTTGAAAATAAAAAATTAAAAAAAGATAGTTTAAAGTATTTTTTCAGGATAAAACTTCTTCTGCTTGGCTTAATTAGTCTAATCAACATATAAAATAAAAATTGTTCATGTAACATATTTGCAACCCCCCTCTCCACGTTTATGTTACATAGATTATGTTCGGGTCAATTTGACCCAGCAGCCAAAATGGAGACTAAAAGGGGTTATAAGTATCTAATATAATAGTTTTTTTTTTTTCTTTGCAACTGTGACCCCCATTTCTCCCCAGTTTCACACCCTCTCCTTTGAGTCGTGCTTGACATGACATGTGGTCTCAGAAGGCAGAATATAACCTGTGACAATTTTTTCACAAGCTGCAACTTGAGTCAGGGACTTCTAAGAGAAAGCTCACGATGGTTGGAGCGGTCCAAAAGAACCAGTGTGAACTCTCTGCTGAGCTGCTGGTAACCAAGAACAGGACCCCTGAGTCCTCTATGTCTGCCTTCACAGACACCACAGCCCAAGAGCCTTTCTGCCCCAAAAAGGAGGGAAATTTCAAAATGTCATGAGCACTTTGCATAAAAAGTCTGAAATCAGCTCAAGAGAAGATCAGAAACCAAGTATGATCCCTACAATGCCACCAAAGTGAGGGGTGGATCATTTAGACAAAGTCATTGGGTCTAAAAGCACCAAACGAATGACTGAAAGCTGACCGCTGGTCATCTTTATAACATGACTGATAGATCAGCCTACAACGCATTTGTCATTTGGAAGGAGATCTTTCCAGAGTAGAACCCATCAAAGCTCTGCAAGGAGAACATCTTCTGTCTAAGCTTCTGTCTCCAGCAGACCTCCATGACCCTCCACAGGAATAAGTGGGTTGGATAATGAATGGATGGATTTCTGGTTTTACACATTGCGTAGTATTTATTGTCACAACGTGATGACATGTCACTTGTGTGCAGTGGAGACTCACAGACACACATATGAACACACCATGTTCATTTTGTTAATCTGTTAGTTTGATTTTTTCTTATTTTTATTACTTTCTGGTTCAAAACAATTCTTCAGTTTTCTTTCATTGTAAATTCAGTAGATTTTGATTTTAATTCAGCTGGTCAATTTGATCCGGAAGATGAGGTTTTCTTGTGCTAATTTATCAACATCACCCCAAAAAGAAAAGTTGAAAATATAGAATAATTACAAAAAAAGTCAATGTTAGATTGAACTATTGTATTTTATAGATCGGTCTTTCCAATGCACATCTAAAAATGTTTTAACATTAATTAAAAAAAGAAAACGAGTGAATAATTACCATTGAACCATGATCTGTGAGAGGTAAAGAACAACAATGCACTAAATATTGATTTAAATAGTTAGTGATGGAGTTAATAATGAGATATAAACAGTGTTTATTTGGGAGTTTTTAGTTTTTAGATACTTTTGGATGATCAAACATTTCCTGGGTCAAATTGACCCGGGAACATAATTGCTGTTCCTCCAAAACGAACATAACAGGAGGGTTAAAGAGGTCATTACAGAATGGTGGATTGTTCAGAATGACAAAGACAGACAAGCGGACAGTTCATCTTAACGACAAGTGGAAAACAAGGAAACCTTGAGATCTGTCTAGATCAGGGGAGTCAGACTCATTTCCACTGAGGGCCACATGAGCATCATGGTTGCCGTCGAAGGGCCATGTTGACGGCATGAATGTAACAAAATGCAATGTAATTCAAAATAAATTAAACTACAACTTATTATATTGTTAAATAACGGTTTCTGTATCTAATACGTATTCAAGTTTCAAATATTTACCTCATTATTATATTAAACTCAGGTTTTTGGGTTGTCAACCTGCTCTCGCACAGGTGATGTTTACAGAGTCCGTCGCCATGGTAACAGACTCTGTAAACATCACAACTATGTGTTACCTTGGTTTCAGAAGCGGAAGCGATTTTTCTTTGTTTTTATTGCAGGCTAAATTTAGCATACTTAGCTCCGTGTTTGCTGTCAAAATGCCGACGTAGATTATACTCTTTCATGACTTCACCTCATAACACAAAAGACATTTTGTTTTTTCACCTTGAGGTACAAAGTTGTATTTGTTTTCCCGTCGTTCATGAAACTGCCTCCTTGTGCATCAATTTTTCTTTTCTTGGACATGTTGGGGTTAGTTTGTAGAGGTTTTTCTTAAGTTCATCAGTTCTGAAAATCGCCTTGATATCTTGCTCTCGTTTATATACTGTTATCGTTGTGGGTAATGACAAAATGCATTATGGGAGATGCAGTTTATCGTCAATATGCGCTTTAAAGCAGTGTAAACGTTTTTTAAGTCTTAAAATATTGATTTAAAATGTATGCTAATAATGCACAAGCTCTCGAGGGCCACATTTTGGGCCTTGTGTTTGACACATGTGGTCTAGACGTCTACGCGTCAAAACTTAGCTACTTGATGGAGCCAGTACAATAACAACCTGTGGCCTCAAATCGGCAGGAATCGAGGCTAGAAGTCATGGCCTTAAATCATGACACAGCATGACACAGCAGTTTTAGCAAGAATGGATTTTTAACATCACAACCGCAGCACACCAAAGACATTTCTGGGGATGTGCAGGGTTAAGGTCAGGCTCCACATGTGGACATGACAGCTGCCTACCATGATCCTGCACTGACAGCTGGGTTTCTGCTTCTTTCACCAGGAAAACTGGACTCCAGCCAGTCAACGAAATACACATGATCTGCATCAGCCATCAACTCTTCGGTCGGTCGTTCAGGCGCTCAAACTTTGTTTGCGTAGCAGTTCTCACGCAGCTTTGGGCAACACAAAGTGCTTTGCATGAATGAGAGAGAAGCAGCAGGACTAGTTTGAGTCTCTTTATGAGACAAACAGAGAATCTCTAACCTGAATACATGAAATCCTAATTAAGGCCATGTCACACATCTGTGTGGGATGCTTTAACTGACCGTCGCTCAATATTATTAAAGTCATTTATCTGCCTTTTTTTTTAGTAATTATCATCAGTAGAAATTTCGGTTTTGTAGCTAAATACAGAGACTGAAAAATAAATATGAGCAGTAATTAACATTTTATGAATGTCGCACAGTAACGTGCAAGGAATCGATCATAGATTTTTATTAGGGCTGGGCAAGTTAACGCGTTATTATTGCGTTAACGCATTAATATATTAACGCAGACATCTATTTTATTGTGCATTACACATGTTGCTCACATGCTTTAGTTTTGAAAAGTCTGTTTCTGGCTGCTGAGGAACTGGAAGATAATTGCAGGTAAACATGGAAAAGCTAAAACAGACATGGAGAACGGTAAAAACCATGAACTTTACAGTTCAGGTAGCAACTCAGGTAGCAATATTAACAATTCTGTCTGAAAAAAAAAAAATTCTGGACTGCAACAAAACTTTCTCGTCATTCCTCCATGTTCCATCAGATCTGCTCCATGTGTTCACTGTCCTGCTGTTCTCTAGCTGGTTACTGCAGTGCGGCTCCATCTAGTGGCACAGATGTGTAACGACAACAGAAAGTCCAGTCCTCCATTATAAAACAAATTCAGTTCTGTGGCCTGTTTTTTAATTTCGTATTTTTGATCCAAGTCTAAAATTAAAATATGAAAAAAAACAGGCATTATTTTTATTTTTATTTTTTTTGTGTTAGATTAAAAAACGAAAAACATAATAAAATGTCACTTTTTCATTTTTTCTTTAATTTTTGATTGACAATTGAAAATGGAAAGAATGGTTGATACACGGATTGATAAAGTTACTGAACTTTAACATGGACACTTTCATTTTAAAGTTCTCCCAGACGGAGGATTCAACAGAAACAAGGTTATTTGTAACAACTGACAAGTTGAACTCCCCGTTAAATGTTTCTGCTGTTACCTCAGAAATTACCTGTTTTAATGTTCTGATTGTGCTGAGACACAATCATTTTGTTGGATTTTGTTTGTAGACAGTATGACATTAGTGCCCTGGCAGTGGCAATAAGCTTTATTTTATTTTACATTTTTACACTAAATATGTGTTACTGACAAGTGCTGATGTTGAAAGTGTTTGAAAAACAAATGTTATGATACTTTAGTTCATATGGCAGCAGAACATTTAAATAAAAGTGACCTATTTGATTTTGCGTATACAATGCGATTAATCGTGATTAATCAGGGAAATAATGCGATTATCGCAATTAAAAATTTGAATCGTTGCCCAGCCCTAATTTTTAATCATGTTTCTCTGCCGACTTGATGCCGTTTTCCAGTGTAACACGAGGTTTCCTCCATCACAGCCCCCGCGCCCCCCCCCCCCCCCCCCCCCCCCCGCTGACCCCCCAGTTGCTGGCGCCGCCGCTGCAGTCACAGGTGCCCACATGTTGCCTGCTGGCAGCGGCAGCCGTCCTGGCACCGTGTCGGGTCCTCGCACCCGAGCTCGCCAGCTGTAATCTGCCCGGTCCAACCCCCCCACCCCCCACCCACCCCCTGCCGTACAGCTGCCAGTCACTCCGTAACGGTGACGATGACTCTGCAGGAAAGTGGCGGCGCAGCTCGAGAGCAGAAGTACAGTAATGAGCAGATTCTCTTAATATTCAGATTCGGTCCGAGGGTCAGCGTGAACGCGGAGCCCCCCATCAGCCGCACAAAACAATCCATCCTCCCTTTTCTCATCACACGCTGCCAGTCCCCCCCCCCCCCCCCCCCTCCATACCCAGGCTTACTGTCACCCCTTTCACCCCCGCCCCCCCCACACCTACACACACACACACGTACGCCCTCCACCCTTTTTCCATTTCAGATGCAAAGCCGGGGCCGAGGCGAGCCGTGCATATAGTCACAGCGGCAATCTCATCTATGTCCAATCTGTCATGCCACTGCCTTTCATTATTCTCCTGCGTGGGGGAAGAGATAACACCGAGGCATATTTTATGGACAGCTGAGAGAGAGAGAGAGAGAGAGAGAGAGAGGGTGGGGGCAGAAGAGAGGGAACGATAAGAAAATAAAGGGAGAGGGAAAAATGCCAATATGGTGGTGGTAATGGTTGCTGGATGCGAGTGGTCCCGCTCTGACCGGGGGAGAAGTGTCACCCCCGCGTCGTCGGTATCTGGGTCAAGGCAACGGAAAGGAGAGAAAAAAAAAAAAAAAAAAAGAAATGAGAGGCAAATGAAGTGATGAAAATAAGGAAAATGGAGGATGAAAGGATGCCGGTCAGTACCGTCTCATTTTCAGTAGAAATGGACCGCCTGGGGGGGCGCTGCGGGGCGGGGGGGGGGGGGGGGGGGGATAGGTGGCATCCACTCTTCACGGCCCTTAAAATCAAGATTCATATGCACGCCTGCGTGTTGTTGAATATGGAGGAGTGAGGGAATGCGGCGGAGGCCGGCGCAGGAGGGAGGGGGGGAGGGGGAGGGAGGCTGGGGGGGGGGGGGGGGGAGCGAGCAGAGGTCAGGTATTCGCTCCTGTCACTTCGCTTTGCCGGTCGGAGCGGCTGACTGGTTGTCTCTCCGATCGGCGCGCCGGAATGATCGGGTCCCGGCCCGCGGAGGACTGGGCCGGCCGCTTTTACATACATACATACATACATCACGGCCATTTTGTGCCGCCCCGTGCATCGCTGCGAGTTCGAGTATGCAAATAAGACCCGGGCGACGCCTTTTGATTCTGTGCGTGCGTGCGGCGTCCACGCATGTGTGTGCGCGGTTGTAACCGTGCAGCATCCAGATGTCAGCGCAGCCTCACTCCCTGTCTGTCATTGAGACAGTGGGGGTGGGGTTAAGGTGACCTGTTTTAAATATAGACAGTGTCATGACAACATGGCCGACTCGACTTATAAAACCCATTTGCATAACGTTTCTCCGTTATCCCCCCCCCCTGTTTTTTCTTTCTTTCTTTCTTTCTTCCTCCTGGGAGACAGGCGCAGCCGTGTTTTGCCTTTGTCTTGGCCGTTCAAATGCAGAAAGATGTCATGTCAAGGCTCCCTTCAACACAAAAAGACACAATGAGGAGACTCAAAACGTGCTGCGAGAGGACGAGGAAGACGGAATAGGTTTTCTGTCATTACCTCAAATGACAAAGTTGCGCCGCGGAAAGCTTGTCGGTACAGTACGTCCCCGCTAAATAACACGATAAAATAACAGAGCGAGACTGGAGCCCCGTGACACCAATATTCACACATCATGTCATCTCTTCCCGTATATTTTACTAGGTGGTGTTATTGCTCTGCGGATGAGGAGGATTTGGGAAGAAAAGGTTTGTCTGACGGGACGTTTTTCATGGACCTTGGGCTGATTTCTGCTTAACTTTTGCGGCGCGCCTTGTCCTTTCTCGAGCGTTTGTGCGAGCAAGCCTCGTCAGTGTGCCCTTCAGCTTGAATGCACACTTCACTCCGGCAAACTAATTAATTATTCCCCTCTTCACCCTCCTTTATTCATCCATTTGTTTTTTTTAACTCCGCGAAGAATACATGCCACATTCCTTCAATACCTTTCCTGCTCTCAGACTCGCCGTCTATTCATTAGGAATTCAAATTAATCAGTATTTACTGTAGCCCTCGCCAGTTCTGCTCTCAAGTGCAATTTCTATCAACAAGGTTGAGTGGGCTTTTGTTTCTCATAGCCAATTGGAGTAAAACTTGGCCTCTCTTTGTCCCGTTTTTTTTTAGATGTTCAATTGAACACATCAGCTAGTTTTGGCGTGTAAAATGGAATTGATGTACTTCCGTGATGAAATGCTACGAGGGTTTTTTTTTTTTATACGACATTCAATGAACTCTGAAATTAAGTCACTGCGGCAGTCAGAAAATGAATCCCAGCTAATTGATCGGTTTTGTTTTGTATTGTAATGCTCGGCTGCAAAGAAAGAAGACGAATTGCATCAAAACTGATCTTTGGTTAAAGTGTTTACAGCGATCATAACTCATTACAGAGAGGCCAAGTTTAAGGGATACACGACCACGAATTTTCAGGAGTTGTCGGAAATGTGAAAAGGAAGAACTGATTTCATTTTGGGTGTGATCCCGAAGAAATCCTGGATTGTGGATCACTTTCAAATTTTCTATAACATTGCGGTCAATGGGGCCGAAAACTTTGTTTCTCAGTGTCTCCGTTAATTATTGCCCCAAAACTCATAAAATTTGACTCAGAGACTGACAATGGGAACCTCTATGAAATTTCAAAGGCTGATCCGGATCTATAAATCGCTATATGGGGGAATTGTTGCACCTTGTCGGAGGTCTGCGCTCTCCGAGTGCTCTTCTAGTTCCTTATTGTGATTATTTATTACTGAATTGTTACTTTACTGAATCAGACATTTACAGGCTGTGTCCAACAATTCTCACATACTCATATTCTCATACAGAGCAAAATAAACACTCAAAACATCTGCACTGCAACTGAATATGCAGCAAATATTTTTTTTAAAAACACAATTTTAATTATCTCAAGCTACACATTTCGTTTGAAGCGTTGCATTCATAATGCATTGTTTATTTCCGATTTTTTTCAAAGTGAAAGTGTGGAAACAAAGTGGAAAGTCATGACGTTTCCCTGCCGTACCAACAGAGAGCGCTCGCGTACCACTGGTGGAATGCGTACCACAGTTTGCGCACCACTGGTTGAGAATAGTCACAGGAAGTGGATTGCTGCACATCCAAAACTCCCCCAAAAAGTCTTATTTTTAAGTTGTGACTTGTATATGTAACTCGTGCAGAAATAGCTAAATGCCACACGTTTCCGGCTAGTGCAGTTTCTATGTTAAAAAGGTATAGGCTCTGGATCATCTGACCAAAAGTACTCATCATCATCATCATCATCATCATCATCCCCTGATGACATCTGACCATAGTAGATGTCTCTCGGTGTGTCATTTAACGTAGTTATTTATATGCCAGTGTGGTGCTGGGGGTGTGGCTTCCACTCAGCTGCAGGGGGAGATGTGGGGCAGCGGCTCAGGGAACAGCATCAAAGAGGGGCAGGAACGTCTGATCATGTGTGTCTGTCCAGTGGCATGCTGGGACCAGGGAGGGAATGCGGACGCCGCAGGTCGCCGCTACTTAGGAAGCCTAAACGTGAACAAGATCGTAGCCCGCTGGATCTGCTGTCCTCGTCATTCTGTGTTGGTGAAAAGGAACCCTGAGAGCATTATTTTGTCTCTTAGGTGATGTTATAAACGGGATGCTTTATGAGCGCACTCTGACTCATAGCCTTAGACCAAGTCCAGAAACTCCCCTAACCTGGGACGAAGACGACGTATTACCATCCATCCATTATCTGGAGTGACAGGAATCTGCTGGAACCCATCCCAGCTGTCTTCGGGTGAGAGGCAGGAGTGACCTGGACAGGCCGGCAGTCCATCGCGGGCCGTGATATAGTACCTCTTTTCTAATTCTGGGGTTGGCACGAGCTCAGTCCCAAAAGGCTGATGAAACCCTCCGAAGATGGCTGGATGCATTTCCCATTTCTGAGACGTTTAACGTCGGTCACGTGGGAGCTGTTATCACACGAATCAGGATGCAAATTGTTCTTAATATGAAGACGCGGCGAACATGATGATACTTTGTGTATAACAAATGACGTGTCAGAGTCCATAAGTGATCCTACATTAACCAGAGCTTCACATTGTTCGACTCATTTGCAAATGCAGGTGTCAGAAACAGTTTCCAAAAGTGACAACGACGTCTCACGGCAAAGCAAAGAACGCTGAATAAAATGAGAATCAGTTTGGGTGCTGATGGATTCAAGCTGTGATTGTCATGTTTTTGAGCTAACCTAGCCATGTGGTTTTTATAGTTTGAGTATTTCATTAATGTTCTGATTTATAGTCAGTTTTAGGTTTGAAGGGAAATGAACCAGGATGACCTGGATGATAGTTACGAGCGAGTGTAACTCCTCATCCACACTCCTGAACCAACAGTTATTTTTTACGCATTTATTAGTTGCCGGTTGAAGGTCGCTCCTTTTGTGGCAGGTTTCACTGAATAATAAAAACATATTCTTCTACTTCACTTTTTATACACAAATCAATAGATAGGATTTTGTGAATATTTTGCAAACTTCCGTGAGACCAAAGGGTTGATTTTTGGGCATTTTTTTAATAGCCATCATCGGCCACAGGGGTCGACCACGTCGATCAACCGTCAGAGGATATGCTCACGGAATAAAACTCCCGCCACATTCAGAATAAAACATCTCAACAACAGAAAGCCAGTCCTTTAAAGTAGGAATCCATCTGACGTGATGTGATCTCTGCTGGTTACCGCTGATCTTTAGCAGTTCGCTATGTGCCCTTTTGGTTTTAAAGGACAGAACGCTTTTATTTTAATGATTCATTTATTTAAAGGCCTCCCTATATTTCTTGTTTGAAAGGCTTTAACATTCACAACTGCGTCCTGGATCACAATAGTCGGGCAGCGCTGAGGATTAGCATGCTCCTCACGGCTGCGGGAACAACATTTACAACTTCATATTGCAATCATATTTGCTTCATTCTCTTTTCATTTGCCTCTAAGAGCGTCTGCAGGGACAAGTCCCTGACTGCCGTGCACGCAGCTGGCTGAAATACAAAAAAAAAAAAAAAAAAAAATAGTGAAAACCTAATTAACTCCAGAGTGAAGATATTATCCAAACAGATAGAAAGAGAAGTTACACTCATTTAAAGCCCAGGCAGCGCAGGTCATGCTCCATGAATTATTCAAGCTGGCCGCCGGTTTGCAGAGCGAGTTTTAAGTGGACAATGACCCTGTGCACACTCATTTAGCCTGCGCCTCGGCTAACAAGGCTAAGTATTCACTGACTTTCTACTATCCTCCACTAACAAGCTAATGGAATTTCAATCAAGAGGATGCGCTGAATGGCTTAACATGGGTGAGCCTCGCTCTGGCCCTCCATACACACACATATCAATATTCAATTAGATCTGTGGGTTTTTTCAGCCTGGCCTTGTTAAGTAAGAAGTTGTGTAAAGGGAAAGCTTGCCGAGGCCAAGAGGCTAGTTCCAACCAGGCGTTGATAACTTAAATAGAGGTCTGAACCATTTTCCATAATTACAACCTTGGCTTGGATTAAAAAAAAAAAAAAAAGGTCTGTTTGAAACCAAATGCAGCAACTGCGATGTGAAAAATAGAGTTTATATGGTTACATTAAAAAGGGATGAAGCTGACTTACGATAGATACGATTATTAAAAGAACAGTGAGTCAATGACATTTAACTGATGATCTCTAAGAAAAAGAAATATGTTTGGATCAAACAAAGTGGTTGGGTAGTTGTAGAAACGGTCCGTACAACAGCACATCATCACACACAACTTCACTGTTGTGCCTGGTTGCTTTAAGTGATTACGCACAAAGAGATAGACGAGCAAGGACCCACTAACGTGTACTTGAATTAACAGAAAGACTCCGTATCCAGGAGTTAAACATGCATGAACCTGAACACCCAGACAGAGCTTTGCTTCTCCTCACGGCTCAGATGAAAAAGAAAAGCAGCATCAAAATCTGACAATTCACTGTTTCGAGTGACTATTCGTACATATCAGGTCGACTGTTGCAGACTTGGCCTTCATTTGTGTTTGAAAGTTTCAAAACTGCCTGAGATCCAGACTGGCAACAGAAACTCAACTTAGAGGCGGTCACATGGGACTGGAAAGATTACTACCCAGGTTTAATCGTGATTATAAGATGAACTGATACAAGCAAACTTCTAAGGCCTCTGATGAGTCAGACAATTCAGATTACAGTTTTGACTAGAAAAGCACTCGGAGAGCGCAGATCTCAGCCAAGTGCAACAGTTCCGCCATATAGCGATTTACAGATTGCGATAAAATCCGCCTTCTGGATCAGATCTGGATCAGCCTTTGAAATTTGATAGAGGTTCCCATTGTCAATGAGTTTTGTGCAATAATTAACGGATATATTGAGAAACAAAATTTTCGGCCCCATTGACCGCAATGTTATCGGAAATTTGAAAGTGATCCAGAATCCAGGATGTCTTCCGGATCATAGCCAAAATGAAATCAGTTCTTCCTTTTCACATTTCTGACAACTCCTGAAGATTTCATCAAAATCCATCCATAACTTTTAGAGTTATCTTGATCACAGACAAACAGACAGATAAATGCCAGCAAAAACATAACCTCGTTGGCGGAGGGAATAATTGATAGTGAATTCCATGAGTTTTAAGTCAATAATAATTGGGATTTCTGATGTCCTGAGAAAGATTGTGAGCATCACTCCCTCAAGTGTGCACTGTTAAAATCACATGAAGATGTGCTTCATGTGCTGTTTGCTGTATGTAATACTGTAGGATGTGCCTTTGCTCAGTTTTCGGTACAATGTCACGAATGGTTTCCACAGACTGTACGATGATGAACCCTCTGATGCACAGATGTGGACGGATGTAGAATTACACCGATCAATCTCCTTAATAATGAGTCCTCCTGGTCTTAAAAGAGCTCGGAGCCATCAGGGTCTGGACAAAGAACAACTGAGGATGTCCTGGAGCGTCTGGGATGTTATCTACAGATGTTTTTTGGGCCCTTGTGTCGTGGGGTCTCGGTGGAAGGGGATTGCTCCTTGCAGATACCATCAGGTCCCATCAGGTTGCTTTGAACTGAAGACTAAAAGGTTACATCAGATTCTTTACTGTGTTCTTTGATCCTTCATCCCGACAAAACTGAGATTCTTATTTTTCTTTGGAATGGTGCTCTGTCGCATTAATTACTGCGTCATTTCAAGCTGCGTTTTAATTGGATAATAAGTAGTCAGACATTGTCAGAAAAACTTATATCAGGTCGTCTTTTGTTGCGAGGATGTCTTTGGCCCCTCATCAGACCTCCCACATTGTATGACATAAGACAAATGATTTGGCAAAAGATGAAAGACACCCCCACGATTCTTTCACAATGGTGATCTTTCGGCTGTAACAGCCCAAATTTGTGCAGTACAGGAGCCATGAAAGGATGGCCCTGCGAATTCAAAAGGTTGGCAGTTCAATGTGATGTATTTCATACAACACTGTCGAAGCTTTCAATTCAGTTCAATTCAACTTTATTTGTATAGCCTCTATGACAATACAAATAGTCTCTAGGGGCTTTTCAGAGATCCAGAACATGACCCTGGAGCAAATATTATTAACTATAAGTAATATTATTATATCTTAAAATGAAAAATGGCAAGTAAAAAAAAAAAAAAAATTCATAGCAGGAGAAAAACCTTTAAGCCAAACAGTGTCAAGAAAAACCTCCCCTTTAAGAGGAAGAAACCTTGATCAGAACCTGGATCATAAGGGAGGACATTCCTGCCGAAGATCAGCTGGATAAAGGAAGAAAAGAGGAGGGAGATAGGACAGAGAAAGAATGAAGGACAGCGAGCGAATGGACAACAGGTAAAGGAGGGAGGACAGAGAGGATGGACAACAGAAAGAGGAGAGGCACAGATATATTGGCAATATTATTTAGAACAAAATATATAAATAGCATTTATCCATTAGCTTGAACCCTAAGATTTCCAAGAATTTATATTCTGGGGCTGCATGTACAAAGTAAAGAGGACGGGTCCCAACACTGAACCCTGTGGGACACCATAGCAGACCCTCGTCTGTGAGGAAGAAACATCATGAACATGAAGGAACTGGAACCTGTCAGATAGATGTGATTTAAACCAGCCGTCCCTTTAATCCCAATAACCTGCTCTAATCTGAGCAGTAAAATGCTGTGGTGGATGGTATCAAAGCAGCTCTGAGGTCCAGCAGAACCAGTATGGATACTAATCCATCATCTGAGGCCATGAGGAGGTTATTGGTGACTCTAACCAGTTAAGATGTTCCAGCATCGTTAAAAAAAAAGCTTTTTTGTAGACTATTAAACTATCTTTTCAGGTGTGATGGGAATCTACAGGTTTACCAGAGGACAACTTCCTTTCCATTTTACGAGTTCCGATGGTCAGAGACCCTCCTTTTAAGAGGGGCAACAGCATCTAAAGCTGAATGTAAAATATCTGCAGTATTGATGACGAGGTAATCAATATCTGCAGGGGTTCATACAGGTCATTGCCCTCAATTGTTCTACCATATTCTACCGTAGGGAGATGAAAAAATGATGGCCTCCTTACATTTATTTACAGCATTCATATTTGTTTTCCAGTTTCTTCAAGGTGCTTGTCTTTGAAATTATGAGACGATGGACCACCCTCGACGAATGAACACATTGTTGTGGTGTACAAAGGCAAATTCAGAAGACTTTGTCGTTGTCTAAATACTTGTGGACCTAATTATATGTATGAAAGAAGACTATAAAAGCAGCACATAATGTTTGGGATCAGTTTGGGGTCGGTGCGTCATCATCCAATTGGCATCATCCATCCGTTAGTTGTACCTCATTACATTTCAGTAGCGGGCTTCAGGAGACTGACATAACAGGAGACCATCCCAGAGTGGATGAAGCTAAAATGCTTATGGTGTGAGGCGGCGGTGCAATCTGCCGCACCGCTGCGCCACCCCAACCAGAATCTGCTCACAACGTTATCTGAATCTCCATGTCTTCATGACCCCACTACGACCCGCGTCCATTACCTCCAGCCATCTAACTCTCGAAACCATCCCCCCCCCCCACATTGCCTTTCCCCCTTCCTCTTCCTCCTTCTAACCCCTCCATTTTGGTAGCTGTCATCAATCTTGCTAAAATGACAGGCGACAGATGTTAGCATTTGCAAAGATCAAATCTGGTGCTTCGGGGCGGTCTGGTGACATGCACGCGCACTTGCATACACACATATAGGTATGTGGACTCGCATCACAACCACATACACAATCCGCTGACAGGTCACACAACACACACACACATCTATGAGTCCTCTAGTGGTCCTCCCTCCTCCGACTACAAAATCCTTTCTGACACCAGAGACCAGAAAGTGTAATAAAATGGTCACCACGCACACATTTGTATGAGTCCAATATGTCGGTTCACTTTTCCACGCTGCTCTCAGGGTGTCAGTTGCTGTACTTTAACTATACTTTGTTCGACTGAGTGAGCGTGTGTTTGTGTGCAGCATCTTCTGGTTTCTGTGAGTCACCCAGGCCAGACGGTGTGGGGTGGTGGGGGGGTGAGGGGGGGGGAGTTGCTCGTGGCTATATGGAGCCCAAATATATATTGCAACACCTGCTGTGTGTGCTGGCGGAGCAGGGAGGAAAAAAAAATATCTACTGCATGTATAAACAAACTGTTAGCAAACAGCGCAGACTGAAAATGAGCAAATGTGTTCACTTGTAGATGTAACAGCAGAACGCAATGGGAGTAAAGGCTTTTCCATAGATTTATTATGGTCTATTGTCCAGGAGGATGAAACTGTTTTGTATTCACTTTTTCTTGCTTAGTTAAACATAGAGTGGACTTTTTAAAAATCAATCAAAGAGTGGCCGCCAGTCGAGCGGGTTTATACATTAGCACGAGTAGTTCAGAGCCTGTTCTGGATGAGCTTGTCAGAACGTCCAGATTGCATCAGTGTCATTGGGTCAGAAGTCACCAGAGGTGAGATGCCAGATGGCTCACTTGGTTGAGCAGGTGCCTCATACACAGAACCATAATCCTCGTTGCAGCCGGCCCAGGTTCAGCTCCTGCCCCCCCCAATTTCCCTTTAAGCTTCTTTGTATAAAGGCCATTACAGTGACATCTTCAAAAAGAAGTCATGTTCTTTTGCAGTGCAACATCCATGTGAGGTGACATGAAAGCTCGTCCATAGTGAAATTAAAGTTCCAAAGATTTTATTTTTCTAGTTCTAACTATTTACTGGTAACTATTCTGTTACCAGTGAAGTCTGTTACCAGGCCTGCGCTCATGGCTGCTATCCAAAACGCAACTGACCCAAATGGCCCCTCCCCCACCTGCAGGTGATGAACCTCCGATAAGCCCCGCCCTCAGGTCTGGCTCCCGGGTGCAACCCCATTCAGCAGCAAGTTCAACATCAAGTTCTTGGTCTTTTTCTCAAACCTCTTCTTCTCTAACCCTAACCTAACCCTAACCCTAACCCTAGGTCATGATAGAGAAATGAGATCTCCCAGCTGACCTGGGAACAGCTCTCCTAGAAGAGTTGGAGGAGGTCGCTGGGGAGAGAGAGGTCTGCACCACACAACCTGAATCTGGATGGATGGATGGATGATGGATGGATGGATGAATTGATGGATGGAGGGATGGAGGATGGATGGATGGATGGATGAAAGATGAATGGATGGATGGATGAACAGATGGATGGATGAATGGAGGGATGGAGGGATGGATGGATGATGGATGGATGGATGAATTGATGGAGGGAGGGATGGCAGGATGGATGGATGGATGGATGGATGGATGAACAGATGAATGGATGGATGGATGAACAGATGGATGGATGAATGGAGGGATGGAGGGATGGATGGATGGATGGATGAACAGATGAATGGATGGATGGATAAACAGATGAATGGATGGATGGAGGAATGGACAGATGGATGAATGGATGGATGGATGGATGGACAGATGGATGAATGGATGGATGGATGGATGGATGATTGGATGGATAGAGGGATGGATGGATAGATGGATGGATGATGATGGATGGATGGAGGGATGGATGGCTGGATGGAAAGCTGGATGGATGGGTGGATGGAGGGATGGATGGCTGGATGGATGGAAAGCTGGATGGATGGGTGGATGGATGGATGGATGGAGGGAGGGATGGATGAATAGATGGGATGGATGGATGGATGGATGGATGGATGGATGGAGGGAGGGAGAGAGGGATGGATAGATGAATAAATGGAAAGCTGGATGGATGGATGGATGGGTGAATGGATGGATGGATGGATGGATGGGTGAATGGATGGATGGATGGATGGATGGAGGGATGGATGGTGGATGGACTGGATGGATGAATTAATGGCTGGATGGATGGATTGAATGAAAAGCTGGATGGATGATGGAAGGCTGGATGGATGATGGATGGATGGAAAGATGGATGGATGGAAGAAACTCTTTTGCTAGATAGTATGGATGGAACTTTCGGCTCACAGTTGAATATCTGATGTGCAGAAATGCTCCGTCAGTCAGTCAAGTAAAGTCAGTTTTATTTACATCGGTCATTTATACCAAAGTGCTTCAGAAAACAATTTAAAAAGTCATGGAAAAGTGATAATAAGTGATTATAAGTGATATAATTATTGCAATCTCAATATTCCTGCCATGTTCTTATCAGCTCTCCAAACATTACAGTTGAGGGCAGAAACATTTTTAATATCTTCCTCCTACTTGCACTCGAAGTGCCTCTTCAGCTCTTCATGATTTGCAGTTTCATTCATCGTATTAAGTGAGATTGGGTAGCTCGTGTGAATAACTTTCCTTCCATCCATTTCCTGTAACCCTTTTTTCCTGTTCAGGTTCACAGAGGTCTTCATACTATCCCAGCACGGCTATTTCCACACACCAGGTCTATGTTCCTGACTGAATAATCAGCCAGGCTTCCATTAGTGGAGGTCTGGGGTAAAACCCAGGAATCTGAAAGTGTCAAGGACTAACGTCCCCCTCTGTCCTTTCAGCAGTTGTGTCTCCATTACAGTGTTGGCCACGGCTGGATCCGCTGATCTTATGAACTAACACTTGGTGACGACTGCATATAAACAAACGAAGAAGAGCATTACGAAAAGAACTGTGATGTTTGCTGCTTTTTTCTTTCTTTTTTTTGCTGTGATTTAAAACACGGTGACAGAGGTAGACATGAAGGTGGTGAATAGCATCTTCTCCTGTATATGTCCAGTCAGCATCAAGTCAACACATGACCAGCCCAGCAGGTTTATCACTAAACTCATCACTAAACTGACCACCATCGGCCTCCCCCCTCCCACATGTGCCTGGATTAAAGACTTTCCTTCTAACCGACCCCAGACTGTTAGACTTGGCCCCCACCTGTCCTCCACCTGTATGCTGAGCACCAGCTCTCCTCAGGGCTGTGTGCTGAGCCCCCTACTGTAGTCCGACCCACAACAACAACCTCATAGTGAAGTTTGCTGACGACACTACGGTGGTCAGACTCATCTCGAAGGGGGACAAGTCAGCCTACAGAGAGGAGGTCCTGAAGCTGACATCCTGGTGTTCAGAGAACAACCTTGCTCTGAACACCAAAAAAAACAAGGAGATCATTGTTGACTTCAGGAAACACAACAACGACCCAGCCTCCCTCTACATCAACGGCAGGAGGGTGGAAAGGGTCCACACCTTCCGGTTTCTTGGCGTCCTCATCTCAGACAGCATCTCCTGGTCTGAGAACGTCACCGCCATCACCAAGAAGGCTCAGCAGCGGCTGCACTTTCTGAGAGTCCTCAAGAGATACAACCTGGACTCCAACCTGCTGCTGACCTTCTATCGCTCATCCATCCAGAGCCTGCTGACGTACTGTATTACAGTCTGGTACGGCAGCTGCACCGCTGCGGACAGGTAAAGGCTCCAGAGGGTTGTGAAAGCAGCGCAGAGGATCACCAGCCGCCCTCCCAACTCTCTGTTGGACATTTACACCTCCCGATGCCTCAGCAGAGCCATTAACTTCACGAAGGACAGCTCCTACCCCGGCTCTGACCTGTTTGACCTGTTGTACTCAGTAAGACACTACAGGGTTGTCAGGTCCAAAACCAACAGACTAAAAAACAGCTTCTTCCCCAAAGCCATAACCACCCTGGACCAGTCTGTGCAATATTCCACCAAATGTGTAAACTTTAAAAAAAAAAAAAAAATCTGTATATAGCAACTGTATATAGTATCTGTTATGCCATCTCAGGACTTGACTGTGCACCTTACATCCTCATACCCCCACCTTCTTTTATTCATACTACCTGGATTATCTGCATTATTTTGCTCTACATTGCATATCTTTGTACACTGATCTGCACTGTTTTGTACTTTGCACTCTTTTTTGCACTGTAACCGGAGATGCTGATTTTAATCTCATTTTACCTATGTACAGTGACAATAAAGGATTCTACTCTATTCTATTCTTATCCGACACCAAGGTGGGGACTCGTCTCGGCCCAGAAAACTTTCATTTCGTCTGGTTTCAGGTCCGTTCCTGGTGATAGTAGGGGTGCCAATGGCCAAGGACCGGTCAAACCCACCCAGACTCCCACTAAAAGAAACTCACCTACAGATTTGTGAACTTTGTGGACTCCCGAAAGCTCACAGCTCACCTGAGGCTCAGTACGGTGCCTACTACTCTGACAACAAAGAACAATGACTGGCAGTTAGGCTTCATTTTCTCTGAGCATATTAGCAAAGAACTTCCAATAAACCTTTAATATTCAAGTTTACACTCAGATAAACTATAATGCTTTTTTGGGGGGTTGCGGGATAGTCGGCAGAGCATCAGTTCAGTGTGTGGACGTCCTCCAGCTGCTCTGGCTCCTCCCACACGGTTCAAACACCTGCAGGTCAGTTGAGATGGAGTCACTAATCTGTCTTTGGAGCTTCAAATTACAGCACTTCAAAAAAACACAGGACAGAGTGACGCTTTAGTTTGGTTCCAACAAAACACCATACGCGTCCGACAGACGTAATTTCATAACTTTTCATCTGACGCTGTGCTTTTATGAACACAAGGAAACCTGTTTATTCCAGACGGACAAGCAAAGATTATTTTCTGCCGTTTAAAAACAACAAAAATAATAACATCTATGTAAACGAGTCCCTCACAGCACCATTTACATCCTCATAAGCAAGCATTATGGCGCAATCACATTAGGCTCACATAGCGCTGGATTTTTAATAACACAACTTTATTGCTGGCAGTTGTGTGTGTGCTCTGGCGTTCACGTTCATACGGTGTTCGTACAGTGTGGGCTGAATGCAGACGCAGGGGGGTTGGTCCCAACAGGGACTCCCATGGAGGAGTCCAAGTCTCAGTGGCTGTTCGGCTGCACACAGACTGAGCGATTTTAAAGCTGCCTTTCCCAGGAGAAGACAGAGAGAGGCAGCGCTGCCATGTCTACACCAAGAGGTATGAAGTCACTTCCTCACATACGCACGGATAAGAAGTCCATGTAACATTTCTGATCCACGTTGCAGGACAAACCTAAAAAGCTGGAAAGGCTCTGCTTCTTCTCTTGGTTCTTGAAGACCTTGTCACCTTTGATTTAAAAGGCTTTTGTCAGTTCTAACTTACTTCTGGGCAGTTTCAGGTTTATGAGTTGCTGATAAGTGTTTTTTGAGTTGTTTGGCTTCTCAGATCTAAAGGTCTTAAAAACTGAGAGGGTGGTCTCCTCAGCTCCAGACTCAGAGGTCCCCCAGATAACGGATAAGGGTCCTAACCCTAACCCTAACCCTAACTCTTTTCACGAGGGTGATGAAGAGAAAAAAATCAATGTTAATTAACTATTCACACCTTGATCCATCCATCCATCCATCCATTCATCCATCCAGCCATCTATCCATCCATCCATCCATCCAGCTTTCCATCCATCCATTCATCCATCCACCCATCCATCCATCAGTCCATCCATCCATCCATCCACCCATCAGTCCATCCAGCCATCCATCATCTATCCATCCATCCATCCACCTATCAGTCCATCCATCCATCCATCCATCCATCCAGCCTTCCAGCCATCCATCCAACCATCCATCCATCCATCCATCCATCCATCCATCCATCCATCCATCCATCCATCCATCCAGCCATCAATCCGCCAATCCATCCAGCCAGCCAGCCATCCATCCATCATCCATCCAGCCATTCATCCAGCCCTCTGGCCATCAATCCATCTATCATCCATCCATCCATCCATCAGTCCATCCATCCATCCATCCATCCATCCATCCATCCATAGTCCTCCTCTTAATCAGGTCACATGGTCAGCAGCTGAAGGATCCCAGACCTCCCTCTTCTTGGCCACTTCCTCCAGCTCTCCAGAGAAGACATCAGATCAGCTGAGAAATAAAATCTCTCCTCCATGTCCCAAATCTGCCTTAAGCTTTTCTCTGCGTTGGAAATGCCTGAGACACCTGAGACACTTCCCCAGCGAGGCGTCCAGGAGGCATCCTGACCAGATGCCCGAACCGGCTCTGCTGGCTCTCGCTGATGCGACGGAGCAGTGATTCGAATCTGAGTCCTTCTCAGACAACTGGCTGTCTCTAGAAGAGAGCCCATCCATCCTGCGAGGGAAATTCATTTCAGCTGTTTGTTCCTCAGTCTTTCGGTCACCACCCACACTTAGTGACCATAGGTGAGGCCGGTAACATAGATCATCCGGCACACAGAGTCTTGCCTTTTGGCTCAACTCTCTCCTCACCACAACAGACCAGCTCAGAGTCAGCGCCACCCTTTGATTCATGGGCCCAAAACGTCTGACCTGCTGACCAAGTGAACATCTCACGCGCTGCTTACTCAATAACGGTTTTCTGAGGAAATCAAGGTCAAGATCAAGCATATCTTTACTATCCCCAGGGTGGAAAACTGTTTTTGCAGCCTGCAGTAAGAAAAAAAACCCAATGATCACAACAACACTAACAGACAGGACAAGACAAGTACAAAAGAATTAAAAGGTTTAAAAAAATGAACGTTTTAATGAACTGTGCTCTGATTGTCCTGAGATGTTAAGAGGAGCCTCAAACTCCCACAGTGAAAATGTGGAGGTCTCAAATGATGTCTGTGAGAAAATGTTGGTGAGACTGAACTGTCAAAATGATACGATCTAGGAGCAATGAGACAATTCCAATGACTGAAACAAGTGTCAGAGGAGATAGATGCCTATGAATATACAGTAAAAGGCTACTACAGTGATCCCTTATTTTTCACGACCAGCACCCCCCTGCGAAGATCAAAATCCGTAAACGTAAAACGTAAAAGTATAAATAATGTGTTTCAAATATGTTTAAAAACCTCAAAAAAGTAGTGAGGAACTGCAGCGAAACAAGACAAAGGCTCAACTGTGGTCTTTCTGTTACCTTCACAGCCTCTGGTGTCTGAACCATAGTAAAGAAACTGCTACTATTGTGCTATTTTTTAGCGGCTAACACGCTAACAACAACAAAACAAAAAAGTCAACAAAACAGATACAGTTTTGGATACAGTTTTCTCTGCATGGAACGAGCACTTTATTCTGGCACTGCAGGAACTTGTAACATCACACAGGTTGTATTGTTGGGCTCCTGTCGGTTAACAGAGAATGTAAATCTATACACGCTGGGCTGCTGTTGATGCTCACTCCACTTTTCATTTTCAACGTTTTCGTTCTGCCGTCCCACGACACACACACTACATTACCCATAAGGCTACATTCTTAAAGGGGCCGGGCTGGGTCACAACATTTCTTCTCTGTGAGAGAACGCGCACAACATCCTGTGATGTTTCCGCAATTTTTTCTTGATTTTTTTATTATATTATATATTTCAGAAAAATCCGCAAATAACTTAAACCGCGGAACTTAAACCACAAATTGGCGAGGGATCACTGTATAGTGTTTTGTGTTGATGCCTTATATGCCTTAGCATGATGCTTTCACATGTTCATGTTATTTTTAGTTCTTGTTGTGTATTTCACAACTGTACAACATAGCGAATAAACTGTCTGACTTTGTCCAGGTCGGTCACGTTGTTTCGTGTCACACCTGCAACATCGTCACTGGCTTTAACAAGATTAAACACCATTGCCTTTATTTTGAACCGATCTATCCATGTGAGCAGAGAAATGAAAAACTGAGGACAGATTCAATGAAAAAGGAATAAACGTTACATCATAAACCCTAGTGGACCGCTCATAAACACGGAGCATCAGCCTGCAGCTCAAAGGTCACAGTTACGATCGACTGATCATCAATGTCAAGGAGTACCGCCTCCCTGGCTCCTTGGCTCCAGCCACCCTGACGTTTAAAGACGAAGTCTCGCACCATTCTGAAAAGTCTGACACAGCAGGACCACGGCTGTGACTGTCATGGTTCACTGGGGGCAGGATAACAGAATCATCAGCAAACTTGATGATGTGATGCCCTGCATGCTGGCTCTGGCAAGCCTTCGCGTATTAAAACAAATAAAAGTGGTGATAAAACACCGCCCCGGGACCATCCACTGGATAAGAGAACATTTGATAAAACGCTACTGACCTTCATAGTTGGGCCTTTCATCTACAAGGTTAAAGGGTTCTGGGGGGTTTTGGAACAGGGTGACGTAGAGTCATTATGTTTTACTTGTTTGTGACCAGGAGAGCAGCAGTACCAGGTACCAGAGCTGCCTGGTACTGCTGGGTTGATTTTAGGGCTCCTCTGGGTCTCACGGCATCGTCACAGTTTATAGACAGTATGTTCTGTTAATTCTACTAACCGACCTCTTCGATTGGGTTTGACTTGTTCTTGAAGTGTCACGGAGCCAACAGTAGTCTGAGATGGATTCCCAGAGGAAGTCCACCAGGACCTGTGATCTGAATCCGACGCTTGAATGTCCCAACAGTTCATGACCCGCAAAGTCCCCACCAGTCAAGCAGACCTGCTGAGGCCTTTTTCGATCACAGGTGAACCAACAGAAAGGTTGACCGTCCCGTATGAATCAAGAAGAGAAGTCCTTTCCTTAGCATCACATTTACTTCCGACATCATCGCCTACCACCTGAGAGGTCCCAGGTTTGAATCCTGGTCACGTCAGGCATAAAACTCTAATATGGATCACTCCACTCCAAATACGGGGACATGCAAATAATGTCCTCAAAGAAAGATGAAGTATGGAGTCAAAATCCAGCACCAGTGGAGACTACTGGTCTGAACTTTGTTATTGGATCGTTGCACATCTGGGGACGTTGTAGCCACCTCTGGGTGGGTCACCAGTTCAACAAGAGAAGGCTCACCAGCTCATAAGGTGTGTTCTCATCCACCTGATGTCGAATCTCAATGTGTCCATTAAGTACTGACAAAAAAAAAACCCAACAAAAAATTCATGCAAGGCTGAGGTGGAAACAACTACATAACTACATAAAGTGAAAAGGATAATGTAAGCAAGCATATGACATTGATTTCTAATAAGACCTCCAGACCTCTGGAGAAACAAAAAAAAAGAAGAAAAGAGAAAGAGCAAGTGAAGGAAAATAAATGCAGAGGACACATAAGACACCTCTGCAGCAGCGAGGAAACACTTCCTCTTCGAAGTATCACCCAAAGTCATTCACCGCTCGCTCCTCAACAATAAGACGATAACCGGTAAACCATCACGTTAACGGTCTGTTAGAGTACGGACGTGAGACCTCTGCTGGTCAGGAAACTTGGCGTTGGCAGCAGATGTGGATGTGACAACCAAGAGCCCACTTGTTCCAGCTCAAACTCGGCCTGAACCCAGGCAGCGTGGAGGCTGGCCCTGCAGCTCCATGGTCACTCACGTCAGGATGAATATTCACTCAATGTGTTAGCGGTTTGTGTTACGGCTTATCAGCGTACGTAAAGATGGAATCCATGGCAGCTCCTCTGAAATTAAACCGAAGCATTTCGGGAAACGAAAGGGTCCAGGCTGGCTCACAGCATTTCTTCACTGTGAGAGAAAGCGCACAACATCCTGTGATGTTTCTGTGATTTTTAAAATTTTTTAAAATGACATTATATATTTCTGAAAAATCCACGAACAACTAAAACCGCGGAACTTAAACTGTGAACTGGCAAGGGATCACTGTACTTGAATCTTGCGTCTCAGGAGGGAGACCTGCTGGAACCTGAACCTAGTTGTGGTTCTCTGCATTAAAACTTAAACTAGTGAATAAGTTAATATTTGATGTCTAATAAGTGAAGTTAAAAGCACGTAAAACCACCCAGATGGATCGACTGAACTCGTACCTGTGAGTGGAAAGGAGACAAACGTCCACATTTACGTTTCTGCGTTGGGCTCCTGAGGAGCGGGTAGCATGGCGTCGGTGTTGACCGGCGCCGCCGTGCCCTTCTGCTTGACACCGGGGCACCGGCAAGGTGAAGGGAAGAGGAGGCTGAGGAGGAGAGGAAGTGATAGGAAAGGGAGATGGCAGGAAATGGAGAGAAGAGGAAGAGTTCATGGAGAGGAGGAGGGACGGGGGGTGGAGGGAGCGCTGTCACATGGGACGGAGCTATTGATTGAATTCTGACATTGATTAAGCATCCCCTGATTCACAATGCCATGTGTTTGTACATGAGTGTGGGCAGCCCGTTTTCATGTATGTGTGTGTGTGTGCGCTGCCCCGTCGCTCTTTCTCTCCCTCTGTCTCCTTTGTGGGCACTCCATTCTTTTCTTTTTTTTTTATTCATCATTAATCCTCCAGTCTGGGTCTGGGGTGTCACAGCCTGGCCCTCCCTCCGCTGCCCTCACCCCAGCCCTCGCCCTCTTTCTCTCTGTGTGTGTATGGTTGTGTGTGTGGTTGTGTGTGTGTGTGTAGTTGTATGTGGTTGTGTGTGTGAGGGAGGAGGGCAGGGGCTTGTCATCCTGTGCCCCTGTCATTTTCATTTTGCCTCTCCATTCAGAGCATGCCCTCCCAACCCCCCTACCCCATTGCCAGGGGTAATTACCCAACCCCACCCCCGTCCCCCTCCTCCTTTCCCACCACCCCTCCTTGCCTCGCATCTACTGTCCCTTTCTCCTTACATTTACTTTTAAAGAAAGCAAATCTGGCTTGACTCATAACGTATGGAGTATTATATAATCAGCAGCATCATCAGCATGCCGACAATCAACAACCATAAAAGGAGAATAGTTGGTGCTGTAAAACAGATGAAGGCGGAGCCGCCAACCTAAAACTGTCTCTCAAAGGTTTGAATCAAGGCAACTGGACTTCTTTTTCCTTTGTTCTTGAAGATGTTCCTCCTTCCATCAAGCTGAATGGTTGAGAGTTTGGAGCTTAAATGCTGCCAGGTCACCTGGAAATCCTCCCATCAGTCCCGCGGGTCGTCAACTTCTGAAACCTACGGTGACCAGGATGACTAAGGGTGAATTCAAATCCCTCCCTTAACCCTCAATCTCAAAAACTCGCACTCCGGTGAAGTGCAAGTGTTGTCCCGATTCTTAGAAAGTCAAGTTGAGGGACAAGTTTGAGGACTGTATCGCCCTCAATATTGAGATTCTCCGGCGCCACCCTTGGAAGTAAGGGCGACCCAGAAGGTATTGCGTATTTTTGCCAAAACATCTTCGAAAAGGATGGCGCCGAAAAAAGGAAACTATCTTATTGTCTTTATTATAGATATTTATATTATCTTATTCTTCTTTTATGTCTTCTTTTACTTCTTCTTTGTCGTCGTCGTTTTCTTGACAGACTGGACGTAGCTCCGCGGCGCCATCTTGGCGCCATCTTATCCGAGATGGCGCCGCGGACGGCTGCCTCGGTAGGTTGGCGCCTATTGTTTTGCTTTGCTTTGTGCTTTAACTCTTTTTTTTTGCGATGGTACCCGGAGCTCCTTCACGAGAGAAGAACTTATGAACATCAGGGCAACCACTCCAGAGGATTTATTTCCTAGTTTTTTGCTCCCAACTCTGGAAATTTTGGACATTCTGGTCAAAGGTGCTCTCAGGACTTTTGCCTTGATTGGCATGGCCTGACAATGGAAACGGCAACATTGAGAGTGACCCTGCCGTGACGATGGTCAACGTTAGATCAGATCTGCACGAGGGTTTCATCCGGTGCATTAGCCAGGTGGGTTTTCTGACAGTGGGGGTCCCTGGTGGTTTATATTATTTATCCGGGCTAGATCATCGACGCATATCCTCATTACCAGGATCAGCCCGGCAAAAAAGAAGGGGGCCCAGACACGTACCTGTGGTACTCAGAACTGAAGAGTAGAGACAGCTGCCTTCAATTTGCTGTGACTGTCAACTTCCACCTGATAGCTGAGATCACAGGAGCTCCACGACTCAGGCAAAACTCCTCACGACTTTCTTCCAGCTGTGGAAATTTGTCTGAGTATGAGGAGCAAAAGGCGAGTTTTCCTGCAGACCCATTCACACCATAAAAATAAAAAACTAACCATCGAAATTAAAAACTGGAAGTCAAAGTAAAATCAACTTATCTGAGGTCATCCAACTGGCATGTATCAGCTGCTGACTATGCTGATGAAAAGTTGCAGGGGCTACCTGAGTACCACCAGGTGGCAGCACCTGTCGAGCCCAGTCGTTACCGCTGGGTGTCAAGCCTTTGGAAGATACGAAAACATGAACCTCTCAAGAACTTCCAGGCTGTGATCCCATCATTTCAGCAAGGAGAAGATCAGCGCCGGCGATCCAGTCTGCTTCTCCTGGAATAACTGAAGGGAAACCACTCATTTACAAAGAAAGAATATGTGCCGGCTAGCCTCTTTGAAACAATCGGTTTCAAATTTCTGGGCTTGGCTCAAAAGATGCTCATTTGCTGGTGTCCTGTGACATCATCGGCTGTCATCTGCAGCACTTCGATGAGGCTTCGATGTAGAGTCGTGATGTTGATCTGGTGTTATCTGGACCTTGTGTGTTACCTGTTTCATGTTTGGGTCTACTTCCTGTTTTATTTTGAAGGCCTGTCCCCACGTCTTCTGACGTGCCTTTCACTTTTCCCCATCAGTCCGTCTGTTTCTCAGCCCCGTCCAGGTTCGAGTGGATCGTTTACCCGCGGTCAGTCTCGGTCTTTTCATTTTGGATTCCCTGTACGTGCCAAGGTTATTATCGTTAACGAAAACGAATGAAATATTGAAAACTAGAATTGAAAAAACATTTTCGTTAACTGAAATAAAATAAAAATGAGTGTGTTTAAAAAATGATAACTAACTGACACTGTGTTTATAAAACAAACTAAAATTAATGTTAAGTGTAATGTAATGTCAAGAACGTCCTTTGTTTTCGTGTTTGTAATTTTTTTTCCTCAAAAACGTTTGAAATCTATTAACTTCGCTCCGCCGTAAAACAACAACCACAAACAAACCGTCAATTTCTTTGACTATGACTGTGTTAACGATAAAAATAAGTGCTTTGTTGTAGAAGCAGGTGATACAATGTGTGAAATACTTCTCAAGGGGAAAAAAACCCACGAATCTGAAAGTCCATTTGAAAAGATTGCACAAGAAGGCTAACCACGACTACCTGGATAAGCTAGCCTAAGCTAGCCCCCTGGAAAGAGAAGCTACAGCTGCAGGCCAAGTCAGCGTTGGGAAGGAACGGGAGAAAACTGCAACTATAATGGACTGTTTCCATGGCGACCAAACAGCTGCTGGTCAGTAAATACGCAGGAACACCACAATATAGAAGATGCATTGATAAATATGTTTATTGAGACTGAAATGTAAACACGACTATGTGATTCAATAGCCTTCAAAAAGTTCAGTGCTTCACTCGAACCAAAATTACAACCCTAATTCACAAAATAAAACTAAAACTAACAACTAAACTAATAAAAAACTAAAACTAAGCATTTCAAAACAAAAACGAATAAAAACGAGCAAAACTGCTCTAAAAATGAATTAAAACTAACTGAATTTGGAAAAACTAAACTAAAAACTAAATAAAAACTAAAACTAATGGAAAATCCAAAACTATAATAACCCTGGTCACATGCAGCAGTTTGTGTTACACAAAAGGACTTCTGCTTCCGTCGTAATGACCCGTCATTGCTGGATCATCACCTGAACAGACAACACCCTAAAGGACCGGCGGACTGACCTTTTCAAACACAGACAAACCACATGTCAGAGGCCGGCGTTTCTGAGTCTGAATAACTAATGACGAAACGCTGAAGTGACACAATTTGAGTCTGAAAACTGCAACTCAGGGTCAGATTTTTTTTTTTCTTTTTTGCATCCACACAGGGATGTTTTTACAATAATTATCATTGGGTGTATTTTGACGGTTTGTTTTTTAAAAAACCTTTTCTCTCCCCACACAGAGCAGTATATTAGATTAAAAAACCCCACTACTAAGACAGCGAGGTCATATCGTGTGAAACGCTAAATGGAGATAATTTATACTGAGCTATGCTCGTCTCATCAAGCGCATCGCACCACACGCCAACATTCGCGCAGAGCTTTACGGTTTCGTACTCAGCACGCCGCTTCCATCTACTCGCTTTCACACACCAGCGGTATGTCGGCGTCTCGCCCAAGGACACTTCAGCGAGCGAAAACGGAGAGAATCAAACCGCGGCCCTTCTGATTAGCGGGCGACCCGCTCAACCCCTTGAGCCGCGGCTTCTCGCGGATTCACGCGCGCGCGGCGCTAGCTCTCCGGCGCTCCCGTTCCCTAATTGGTCATGAATGGCAACTTTTCTAAGCAAAAGTCAGTTCAGGGTCAAGAAGGCAACAGTGGGACTTGTCGTTTATTATCGCTCCTTCTCTTCTGCCTCTCTTTCTGTGTGTGTGTGTGTGTGTGTGTGTGTGTGCGTGGCCCCCGGTTGGGGGGTGGGGGGTGGCGGGGGGACGGAGCCAACCTCCTTCCCTCTGATGCCCAGTGTGTTGTGAGTATCGATCGCAGGGGCTCAGTAGCAGAAAATAATGGGGTGGTGAAAGCTTAGTAGAGAGAGGAGGAGATGGAGGGAGAAAAAGAGATCAACAAACACGTCCACACTGACACACACACACACACACAAGCACACACACACACATGCACACACACACAGTCTCATGCACAATCCTATTTCACTGCCTTCTCTCTGGCCTCTTGCCCTCATATGAATATTGGTTCTCCCCTTACTCCTCCATGTCACTACTGCTGTGTGTGTGCATGCATGTGTGTGTGTGCGGGCATGTGTGTGTGTGTGTGTGTCCAGGCTGCCTCATTTGCATGTGTGTGTTATCTCTGTGAATAAATCCTTCCTAGCCCCGTGCGCCTCAGGGTGATGTGATGCGGCCAGTGCCCGAGCAACCATACCCTAGCTAATTTACAACCAACCTAGTGTGTCCCCCCCCCCCACACATGTACACACACACACATGCACACGTGCACACGTACACACAGCTTGATGACACCACAGTGAAACATGTCGTCTAGACGACATTGAACCTTGAGTCTGCCCAGGGTAATTGTTTTATGCAAATGGAGAGAGCTGGAGCTGACATGATTGGGCCAGACTCGGTGTTGATTGAGGTGTGTGTGTGTGTGTGTGTGTGTGTGTGTGTGTGTGTGTGCGGCAGCTGTTATGGATGTGGTCGTGGCTGTGGTCTAATGCTAGCAGACATGACTATTATTGTTATTGGAGGAAATGCCGTGCCATGGAGCAGTGCAGGGACGTACGGCGACACGACGGCGGCACACACTAGAGCTGGGCGATGGAATGACTTCAGTAACATGTACTTTGAATGTTAATATGAATTGATTAATGATTAATTGATGCTGAAGATGACCACTCTGATCTACCTGGATGCTCTCTGTTGGACTGAAAGGCTTCTGCCAGTGACTTCTGTCTCAGGCTTGGCAGTCTGTTAAGGAATGGGGGGGATGTCTCTCCTCCTCTATCCGTTTCTGCAGCTCTTCGTTTTCCTGTTGTGTTTCCACTGCATTTTACAGCCTTTTTACAAACTACACAACTTGCCGTTGTTTTGTTTTTGGGATTCGAATACAGCGGGGCTAGGGGGAGGGGCCAGGCTGAGTCTACCTGCATGCTTGTTTGGTTGCCGCAGCTGAGCCAAGTGACGGTGCAACGTCAAAAGACGAGACAAGAGGGGGGGGGGGGGGACACAGCGACAGCGTGTCAGAAACAGACTTCAATGAATTCGCACTTCACATCAGTCAATGCTTGTGGTAGAGATAAAGAAAGCTTGAAGATCGATCTTTTTACACGAGTATCATTCGATACCAAAACCAAAGTTGGGATCAATATTATCGATATTTGGATCGATCCGCCACCTCTAGCACACACACTCAGTGCGTTTACATGGGAAGTTTAATTCCTCTTTAATTCAGAATGAACATTAAATCCGATTTAAAACGATTAGAAATTACCATGTAAACACCTAATTCCAATGAAAATGTCCATTCCGAATTAAACTTAATTCCGAAGTAAGTGGCTGGTTTATTCTGATTTTAAATTCGAATAAAAAATTGTGTATACACTCATTCCGCTTTAAATTAATTCCGGTCTTTTTGCGCATGCTCGTTCCCTTGCGATGACGCTTATATTCCGCGCTGGCCTTGTTTTCTAAAACAAAACAACATTGACATGATGTTGTCGTGCTGCTGCTTCAAAAATAAAATCAAAACAAATCCAAAAAGGATGCTAATAATGTAGTCCTTCATGTTGTTGCTAATCGAGTAAGTTTGTTTTCTTCCGGTAGATGTAAATACGTAAAGACGTCCGCCCCCCCCCCCATCCAATCAGAACCCTTCCCAAGTCCTAGAGCTTAAGCGGAGTTGGATAAAGCGGATCATACGTGTTTTCCATGTTAACCTCAATTCGGAATTACTATTTTCATGTAAACTCGAAGGAAAATAGTTTAATTCTGAAATATTTAATTCGGAATAATTAATTCCGAATTAAAAAACATCATGTAACCATGGCCACTGAAACGTATCGCTGGAATCATCAGCCCGTCATTGAGCTGATTCATAAATCCACTGTCGTGGCACACGTCAAACCGCTGAGGTAAATGTGAATCATCGCAACAATGCAAAAATATCGACGCATGCTGCAGAGTCACTTAGCGCCTGTGATAGAGTTTGGAGCAATTCAAAGCACATGCACAAACGCAGACGCACACAAACACCAGGGACCATGTGTTATCGGCCCAGCCATCACAGAGGAGAGAGTGTGTGTGTGTGTGTGTGTTGTGGTCCAAGTCGTAAATTTAATTTCATGCTGGATTTGCAGAGCTCATCTGAATTGCATGCGAGTGCAGCCTGATGGGATTCAATCTCAACGCCGGCGGCGTGCACGAGCGCGCACACCCGCGGGCGCGCACACACACACACACACGCCCACGCTCGCAGGGCATCAGCATGACCTCAGGCCACGACCACAGACATCCAATGCTTTTATGTTAATGTAAACAATCACATTTATGCCGTGGAGAATGTTACGGCATAATTGGCACGTGCAACATTAACAGGAACGATATATTCAAATGTCACGACCTCGTCACTGGGCCTCATGTGCCGGGTAAACAGGTAAAATGTCACTATTGTGGTAAAAGGTCTCTCAATTTACGCTCTCTTGATGGTGCGCCAGACTTTTTCAGTGGAAGTTAATCTGCACAGGATCTAATGGAAGATGCAGTCATGTGCAAAAGTTGGGACCACCGTCTTTTAATCTTTTTTTTCTGTAAAAACATAGTAAAAATCATTTGATCAAAGTGGGTTTTAGTATTTGACAAATAAAAACCTCAGACAAACCAAAATGTATCAACTTTGGTTATAACTGTCAATTTTTTTTTTTTTTTATCAAAATGAAATAAAGTCAAGAAGTGGGTAACACCAAGGGCCCGATCTTCCGCCAAACCTCCTAAAGCCGCTATTAAGGGATAGCGGGTAGCGGGAGGAGTGTTCCCCCGCAAAAAACGCAATCTTATACGTCCCTAAACCCGTGATCTTACCTGCGCTAACCGCTATATCATGCATAGGAGTGGTTAGGGCGTTCCACCAGTTAAACCAATCAGTGCGTCAGTAGCCATTGCCTTTAAGAGCAGGTTGCGCTACCCGCTACCTGTAAACCGCTGTAGACATGCACATTTATGCCATTTGGACGCACTCTTTTACGCGCCGACATGCGGGTTGCGCTTTCCGCAAACTCGTGCATTTACAGATGAGTAATTCTTTGCCCCTTTCAGACATGCACTGCGATCATGGGTTTAGGATAGCGGGTAGCCATCCCGCTACCCGCTATCCTAAACCCACAATCGCAAGATACCGAGTTTGCGTAAAGTGCAAAAGAGACGCCCTACATTAAGCCATCCCTACAATGTGAGTAAGGGAGTCAGCATAGCGGGTTGTGCGGCTTTAGGGAAGCGGAAGATTGCATTAGCTACCTGCATTCGCTACCCGCTACCCATTACCCACAATTTGTGCGTAGCGGCTAGCGGGAGGTGTACGATCGTGGGCCCAAGTACCCCTGACTTGACTGGCTGTGGATCCAGGTAATTTCAAGTACTGGGAGTTGAAAACCGACACCTCTCTGGGAGCGACTGAATCACTTTGATACCATCCAAATATGGCAAAATGCCGTGTCATTCAGTACCTTGCAGCCTTGTTTACCTTGTAGTGACGCAACAACCGCTGTGTGAAGCGCCCACAGTCGTGCTACTCATCCGGTCACATGACTGTCGTAAACACATCTACACATCTGGCATGTTTGTGGCTGAGATTGTCGGGTGTGCAGCTGCTCTGTTGATATAGTGAAATAAAACTCCTCTCTCTACTCGGGGAAACCCGGGTACCGTGAAAATGGTGTCCACTGGGTGGCAGCACTGGTTGAAACTGGTCGTTACCTCTGCATTCATGTCACGTAAACTTCTGGTTTTGAAGGGACATTGCAAACTTCCGCTGACTCTGAAGGCACTGACATAGCGTGAGGGTGAGTACAAAACAGGGAAGAATATTGACCTTATATAAAGTTTTCAGACTAAGTTCCAGTCCAGGACCAGGTCAGCAGTGACTGTGAGACAAGTAGTGAATCTTCTAACTTCTACTGGAATAACTGGAGGAAGCCAGGAAGACGGATCTGCAAAGCCCCCGATGAGTGCGAGTCCTGATCCCTTACACGTGGATATTCAACGGTAGTGAACTGCTGCAAGGACGTTAAACTGAGTGTGAAGGTCTCAGGTAAAACCTGGACTGGAATCCAGTCTGTTTTCCATCATCATTGAGAAATTTTGGTCCATCTTTCTTCACAACATTGCTTCAGTTCATGAAGGTTTTTAGGAATTTGTTTAGGCACAGCTCTCTTAGACTCATTTCAGCCAACATCATACTGGTACTGGTCTGGTTCTGAAACCAGTTCGGAGCTGAGTCCCTTTCATGGATGTTTTAAGAAGGAACGACGTTGCATCAGTAGTTTCCGTAGAGAACCACAGTCCTCGAAACGGACTCAGATCAGTGTTTTCCCTCCAAACCACGTCTTTATGTCGCCACTCTGCCAGTTTATACAGTAAAGATTGTGTTTGAAAGAGCAAATGCTGAAGGTAACTCGCTTATGAATGCTGCTCCAAACAGAATTAATACCTCCTGTCGCAACTGGGATCCGGAAACACCCGCGGGTGATACCGAAACTGACAAGAAAACAGTTTTTATAACGAAGAGTAAGTCATCTTGTTTAGTACCAGTAATCAAATCTGATCTTGTTAACTTCAGTTTAAAAAGGTCAAACTGCTTCTTTCTTCACAGCTGGCTGTCGGAAAGTCTCGTTAAAGTTCCACCACAACTCTTCAGCTGTTTCCAGTTCTTTTACTTTCAGCGCATGTGTTCACACTGACACTTCTATCACTGCTAATTACACTCACAGTTTCCAGATAGCGCTCTCAGAGTGGCTGGATAATTGAAGAAGTCCACGATGGACTAAAAAGAGGACGGCGGCCAGTCTTTGGCACGTCCGACGGCACCGTTTTAATCTCTCGGAAAAAAAGGGGAGGGACAACACATATGACAAGTTAAACTGGTTCCTCATTTCCAGTAACACTTATACATTGAGTCAGCACTCATTCACTGCACTTGTAGGACTCATTTGTAGCGATTTGGCATCAGGAAGACCCAAATGCAGGAGAACAGGAGGCAGAGGTCGTCACCCAAGTCCTTTCTTTTATTAAACAAAAATACTGCAAGGGCAGGAAATCCAGGAGACACCCAAGAACCAAAGTCCCAAAACGTGGTCCAAGATGACGATGGCAAAGCAGGCTGTTAAAAACAGGGAGGTAATCAGGGCGATCAACAGGACGGTCTGGCAGGGAAGACGGGTAAGACAAGACAATATATACCGACACAGGTGTGAACAATCCGGAGAGATGGGTCGTAAAGCGACTCAGTGCACAAAGAACCTGGCCCTTCAGAGATAAACAGGAAGTACGAGAGCCAGGGACAAGGAATGGAGAGGGAGAGAAAGACAATAAAGAAAAATCTAAAAAAAAAAAACTCACAAAAGGAAAAAAGGAAGCACCAAAGCAAACCAAGATCATAACACTGACATCTCTACTCTAACCTTTCTGTTCAAAGGACACTTCCAGAAGTCTCACTACTACGTTCTTAGAAGAGCCTCTATCCTGGAAACCCTTTCAGAAGAGCCAGGGAAACAAAGGAAATCACTCTTTAAACCAAAAACCATTCAGCTGGTTGTAAATGGAAATTCCTGGACTGATGGACAGCAGCGTCGTCCTCTTCAGTATCACCCCTGATGTCTTTCCTCCTTGGCGTTGCAGTAGCGCACACTGGAACGCCTCAAACCAGCGAAATGCCAAAACCTCTGTTTCTGCAGAGTTCGTAACTGCTGGTTACCTGTAAACGTCACGTGATGAGCAGAACCTGGGAGCTACTGAACCTACTGTAATTATTCATGTTCTGCTATTTATCTCACGTTTGATTCTTTTTTTATTCGGCGAAATATAAGCTCCCACGCACAATGGATGGTGTTAAACAAGATGCCCTTAATATCAGCCAGAGTATCTGTTCTCTCTGTTCTCTGGCTCAAATGCTTTCAAACATATTTTTCTGTTTTCATTTGGCTCAAACGCTGCGAACAGCAGTTGGACGCTGCAGCCTAATTATAAAAAGGTAAAAGCGTAGATGAGGAGATCTCCAATAGTGTTTTGATTCATTGTCCATCATTTAGATTTCTCTCGAAGAAGCCAAATTAACCCACGACTACTCTCCATTAATGAGACTGCAGCGGTTCAGACGTGTGATGTGTTGAAAACGATACTTATGTTTCAGGGTCTGACCCTGTCATACTGCTGTCGCAAAGTGTAACGGAAAAGCACCAGGGGGCTCATTTAGGAATGACTCAGACGTTCTGTTGTCACCACCAGATCAATAAAAAAGAAGTGCATGTCTGAAAGGGGCAAAGTAATATTCATCTGTTAATGCATACGTGTTTCAGACCTGTAAAGCTTTTTTTTCCCCCCAAGTTTACCAGTTAATTATGTTTTTACACCTCTCATAAGTTTCAAAATATGCTTTGAGATTAAGAAGCAGAGTTACAAGTTGAGGAATGTTTCAAAGTTCTTTCATTGGAAGTCTCTGAAGATGTCATGTTGAAGGCATTTTATGTTCTCTAAAACCTCATTGTACTTTTCTGCATTAATGTCGTCAGAGAAATGTAAATTACTTTTGCAAAGGACACCGATTCAAACCCATATCACCTTAGACCAGTGGTTCTCAACTGGTCTGGCTTCAGGACCCACCATCACCCTTAATGACAAGGCCACAACCCAAATCAAGGAAAATTTCCAACTTCTCAAATGTATTGAATGAAAAGATCAGCAAACTAGTCCAGTGGGAGCTGATCACAGCTCAACGAAGCCAAGAGGACCACATCATCTGGAAAAAGCAAAGAAGCAATCCTGAGGTCACCAGACTGGACCCCCTCTGCTCCTTGACTGTGCCTAGAAGTTCTGTCCAAGGTTATGAAGAGAATAAGTGATGAAGGACAGACCTGAAGGAGACACACTCTCACTGGAATCCAATCTGGCAATCTGAACCAAACCTGCTACATTGGTACTAATGGCCCTAACAGACCCAGTATCTGGGTCCCCCAGGAAGATACCCTGGGAAAACCACCACCCTTAGTCTGCCAGTCCAGAGGCACTGCCCCCAATGTCCTTGCCCTTGGTAGGCCTTTTGGGACCTGCCAAGGGCTAGTAGCTCCCAACAATATACAGTAACTGGACACAGGAACCACTGGAGCACTTGAACCCCTCAGCCATGTGAAGGTACCCAATCCTAGGCACCTGAACCACCCAGTGGGACAGAACCATTTAGGCTGGGATGAGTCAATGGGATAGCACCAGTCAATGACATTGAACCTAGACACCTTGCCTGGATCAGGGATACGATTACCTGGACAGGGTCTTGGTAGTTGGTAGGTACAGACCTGAACAGCTGGGATAGAACCGCTGAGCTTTGACGATGATCTCTTATGCCTATTTCTTTCTCCTCCAGGACTTAAATTCTGGTTTTATGTTTGTCTAGATATGCATGTAATTGAACTCTACATAATTTTTTTTTTAACTTTTTAAAGTATTTTCTTCAACTTATCTGATCTTTGTTGGCTGCTTCTAAACTTTGTTAAAGTCAAACAAGATTTTAATCTGTCTTCATTGCTAATCCTCAAACCCTGAAACGATCATGACTATCGCCCAACATCCATTTTGATGAAACGCTGCTTTCAGTCAGCTCCTCACCTTCCTCCTCGCTTCCTGATAAATTACTCTCTTATCCTTTTTTTTTTCTTTTTTTTCTCTTTTTTTTCTTTACCAGCGTACCTTACCGAGGTTTGAAGTGGATTGATTGACCCTGCAAATCGGAGCAAGGTAAAGTTAAAAGAAGGGAAGAGAGATCTTACCAATTACCCTTTTTACAAGGAGCGAGCAATTAAGGAAATGTACCGTTCAGCAAGGCTCACCGTTTCAGATGCCTGTCAGAGAGCCTCATAAATCTATGAATTACATTTAGTTGGACCGGCTCTTCAGACCGACGCACCCGGGCGTTCCAGCTAAACCCGTGACCCCGTCCACACGGCCTCTTCCTCCTCAGGTTCATATTTAGGCTTAATAAACACTGTATGTTGACGCCTGTAAGGGTTATCTTTACATATCCTAGAAGTTTAAGAGTTTACTTTTCTCATTTACTTATTTACTTTCACTATACAATAACCTGTTAAGCTCAGTGGCAATTCACTCCGTGCAGCCTGAAGGACAAATACGACATTTTTTTTTATCACTCAACTCTTTATTTTTCCTTTTAGAATACAAAATGCCTATTCATAAAGCTCTGAACAAAATTCTTTGCTCTTTGTCGCGCACAAACTCTCAATAACTGCATTTCTCTCCGTAATTCCTGTTGCATAGAAAAAGCGGATTATTCACCTCAGGAATATTGACGAAATGTAAAAAGAAACTTTGAAAAACGCTGGTATTTGTTCGTCTTTTGTCTTTGCAAAAGAAAAAAAGAATAAAAGTCTAATCTTTTAAAAGATTTTCTTGTAGGAAGAAAAGAAAACAAAACAAGGAAGAAATAAATCTTCAAACCGAAGCACTCCTCAAAGTGTTTATTAAATTGACATGCCTGTATATTTAAAAAAAAAAAAAATAGCAGCTCCTTTTCAGGGAAACTTTTTTTTTTTATTTAGCTCAACACTATTTTTAAACATGAATAAATACAAGTCAGTGGTTTGAGACAGAAGTCAAGAGTCACCGATGGTTTTTACTTCAGGTTTTTGTTTGTTTGGTCTGTTTTTTCCTAAATTTCATTGAACACGTGAACATTCTGATCGAGGCCCGACGAAAACCGAGACATTTGCTTTGTCCTGGTTATTGCAGCCATCCTGTTACTGATTTTCTCCGCTCACTCTATCCAGTCCAGTATTTTATTTCAGATCTTCTGACAAACGTAAGCACAGAAGAACAAGAACACTTATCTTTTTCCATCACACCTTGACTCGTTCCAAAAAAATGAAAAAGAGGAAAGTCTCTGGGCAACACCAAGTACCCCCATGACTCAGCAGTCTGTAGCTTCACCTTCAGCAGCAGTAACTTGAAGTTGTTGCTTCCCATAGATGTCCAGCAACTTGTAAAGAAGACCAAAAAAAGAGTAAAAGACAAAGAACCAGGGTGAAGAAATGGACTAATAAACACAGGCAGCAGAAAACATCTGTTTTAGAGGTAGCTGAAGATGAGAAAAGAGTCTTTAGGATTGACAGAGAAGCTGCCTGGTCATATTCGGTTGTCTGTGCTTCCCCTGACTCTAAACTGTTCACACATGACGATCAAGCGAAGACTCCAGTCTGCCGAGTGTCCACCGATGAGCCACCGAACCCTCGGCGAGCTCTGCGGCTGGATAATCGGTCCTAGAACTTGTTGTTTGTAAATTTGGGTACATCTTATTTACAAGTATGTGCTCTAATTGTGCACTTGTGAGGCAATGCGCTGGACTACAACTGAGGTGCAAAGGGGTTTATTCTCCAAGTTGCATACAATTCAGAGAGGTCATTAACTCACATCACAGAATGCAGGATGGTTCAGAAATGACAAATAGCAAACGGCGAACGGTTATCTTAAGCATCAGTAGAAAACAAGGAGACCTTGAGAGACCGTCTAGACGCCTACGTGTCAAAACTTAGCGACTTGATGGAGCCAGAACGATAACAAAACCATGGCCTTCGACAGACAGGAATCAAGATCAGAAGTCATGGACTCATTACACAGCTATTAAGGCCTCAAATTGCAGTTTTAATATTACAAACTAAAGGCCAGTCCGGAACCCTCTACAGGACTGCACCCACACTGAAACAGACGTTAACGGTTCAACACCCTGGAGAGCTTCTGGACACGTTGCTGGTCCAGACTCTCCACTGACCAACAACAGACTAACTTTGATTGATTATAGGTTCCTAAAAGGAACAATAAATTATACAAGTCAACATTTTTGATGTTTATCCAATAGACATAGGCACATAAACAGTTTGTATGTTCTGGGTCATTGTCCTGTTGGAACAACAAACGGTCTTTTTGCTTCATCCGTTCGAGATTTTGGACTTATATTGAAGATGTCTTCATTTACCAGTTTCACTGTCAGTGTGACATCATCAGAGCTTCATGCTGCCTCAACAACAGTTGGTGGACTGTTATCTCCCTCCAGGACTCTGAATATGCTCCTGCTCATCGTTTCCAAAGAACTCAGTCATTGTGTGATGAGATAATAAAAAAAAAACTTTCCTTCTGTCTAAATTTGGTCACCTTGAAGATCACCTTGGAGCAGTGTTGGACCACCACCTCTGATGGATCCTTTCAACCACCTTGTGAACCACCAGCCACCCTGTTTTCCTGACCACTTGAGGAACTTTCCCGTCAGCTGAGGTTGACCATGTTTGGCAAAATGTACCCAAATATAAGTAAATTCAGGTTTTATTTTAGCTGATAACTGTGGACTCATCCCAGACCTGCGACCCTCTTTTCCGGGCCTGGACCTCCTGATGGTACTGTGGTCTGTTTTATACTGGTAAAGAGGAGCTACTGGTTGCAGTCATGACCACGAACACAAAGTTAAGATGCAAAAAGTAACAAAACAAATATACTTTTTTCACTTAAAGTTTATGTTGTACGACCATTATTTCTTAGAAAAAGAAATAAAGACATTACTGAAATCCCACTTGTGCCATGAAAGCTGTGTCTTTTTTTAACCTTTCCTCTTTTTTTCTGTTTTACAGTTAAACAAATGTTAAACGACTGAGCGTTCGTCGGCTGAACTGGAACCATTTGTCTCAGCGTTGTCTAAATTCATAGCGTCTGGAGGAACTGATCGTGTACAGCAGTGATTCCCAAAGTGTGGGCTGCGGCCCCCTGGTGGACCGTCATGGTACTGCAGGTGGGCCGTTAGAGGTCATTAAAATTAAACAAGTACGTTTTAAATCCTTGGTCTTTTGTAAATATGTTTTTAATTACTGTAAAATATTCATGACACAATTAAAAAAACATTAAGAAGTAATAAAACAAACCAGTAAAGGGTTATTCTACTGTCATCTTAACTTAATATGACAAGTGTCACCTTATTTGTTGAACCCTTACAATCCACAGTTGTGATTAAAGCTTTGGGTGGGCCACGGAGATTTTTCACATTTCAAATTGGGCCTTGGTATCCTGAAGTTTGGGAATGGCTGGTGTACCGGAAGTATAATTCAAATAAAACATATTTTTCTTTAAGTACTGTGCCGCTGCAAATACAGAAAGGAAGAAGCTCCTTCAAGCATCTAAGGAGAAAACATGTCACAAACATCCTCACAGTGAGTTGGGGGTAATTTCCTGAGGCGCTTTCTCTGCAGAAAGCTGCTCAGTAACAGAGAAGAAGCAGACAGCTCCAAACCCCCTCGTAGCCCGTCGCCTCGCCTGGCCGGTCTCAACACCCCGGCGCTCTTCCTGGTGACGTCCCAGATATTCCACTGGGTCCCTTATTAAGGCCCAGCCGCCGGCTCTCCGGGGGGAACGCTGCTGCTAAACTTCGGAGAGGTCACCTCCTCGTCTCCGTCTAACGTCTCCCCTCGTCCCTTGTTTCGGCCCGTCCTCAGCTTCTGTCGGCAGACGGCGTAAACAAGCAGAAAGGTTAGCGCCGTTTCCACCCGACGCAGTCTGCTCCGAAGGGACGGTGAGCCGGTGTCGCCTAAAATGCCAAGCGTTGCTGTTTGAAGGCAGCTTCTGCAACTGCCTCGAGGACTTTCCACGTAGTTGGACGTCGCTCCACAGCGACTTTCTCAAGTCGGTGAGATTTCATTTAATCTACGGCTCCAAACAGTTCTCGTTGCTCACGACTAATAGGACCACTTCTGAACCTGTCGGGAAAGAAGTTTCTATCTCGTTTTGTTTTTAGTCTGAGATTAATCCAGCGAGATGCTGAAATTAATAACGGGAGAAACATGACGATAATAGAAGGAAAGCGATCCCTTGTTTTTCAAGAGAAACGAAGACTTAGAGGAAAGACTGAACGTGATTTTGTGTTTGAGCGATGACGGCTTCAGTTCTATGTTGTACATTAAAAAAAACAACAAATGAATTGTAATTAATTTATTTGACTCTTTTGTGGGATGAAGCAAACACATCCTAGCTTCAACTATAATTATTATATTTGTAATTTTTGTCTTGTTTTTCAATTTTTGTGACGTTGTCGAGACTCTGAAGGTGATTCTTTGATGTTTGTCTCCATCCATATGTGACGTACAGGTGGGTATTAATGTTAGTGGTTGTTGGGTCTTTTGAATGAGCCCCTAAGCGGGATATTAACGATGCATTTTAAAGCATAAGCACGAAGATTAAAGAAGGAGCCAAGAAAATCCCGAAGGAAGACGGCGTCTTGCAGATGCACGACCAGGCCCTGGAGCTGTGGAGACGTCTCATCTCCCCTCAGGCTGGAGCCTGCATAAGTTTCTGGTCATCAAAAACCCAAAAGTGACTATTGAGCTTTTATTATAACACCATATCTATGCTTTAATTCTTCTTCATTTCTCATGACTATAATTGTGTCATGAAATATTCAGTAAGGCTTCACGCTGCCAAAAAGGTGAAAAGGTGAAGTTTTCCACCAAAAAGCACAAAGGTGCCTCTACTCTGAACAGGCTAAAGTGTTTCAGCATCACATCCTGCTGCTCGCTGACTCCCTTCAATCATCTCCGTTCACACGTGGAACCAATGATTGTTCTATAAATGTGGATCAGATTTCTGCATCAACCTTGTGTTGGACTCCAGTGGTCAACATGCTGACTGATGACTTTAATCAGTGTAAAACACCTCTCAGGTTTGTTCGACGTCCATACAGCCCACAACAGGAAAAGAAAATATTCATGGAAAATAGAGGTGGGCGGATCGATCCGAATATTGATAATATCGATGCCAACGCTGGTATTGATATCGAACGATACTTATGTCAAAAGATTGATACTTAAGCTTTTTTCTCTCCCACAAGCACTGACTGAGTGCAAATTCATTGAAGTCTGCGTGAAAATACAGCACATGAAAAACCAAGAAAATGAAAAAAACTGCAGAAATGGCAAGAGGAGGAGAGACATCCTCCATTCCCCGATAGACTCTTCAACTCTGAGACAGAATTTATTGACAGACCCCTTTCAGTCCAACAGAACGTATCCAGGTAGATATGAGTGCTCATCTGCAGCATCAGTACATGTTACTTAAGTCACATGGTACTGGAGCCAACTCTAAAAAAAATGTAATTAAGACCTAAAAGGGCCGCCCCGGTAGCGCAGTGGTTAGGTCAGGCGGCCCATATACAGAGGATATAGTCCTCGTGCGGCTGGTCGCGAGTTCGACTCCCGGCTTGTCGGCCCTTTGCCGCGTGTCTTCCCCATTCTTCCTGTCCCTCTCCACTATCAATAAAGGCCACTAGTGCCAAAAAAATCTTAAAAAAAAAAAATTAAGACCTAAAAATAACCCAGAGCATGTCATGTATCCCATTGAAAGGTGTTATCTAAGATGAAAACAACATTAGATAAATCTTTATTTATTATCTTAATGGAAATGTACAGAGTTAAAGCAAAAGGAAAGGGCACAGAGTACAAACTGAATTACACAAGTATTGAAAGATATAATATAATAGTTGGACTAGAAAAAACATTATGAACAGAACACATTCAACTCCAAGGAATATTTACACAAAAAAGTATTTTTGCTGTCACCTATAAAGTTTGCTTAAATTCTATCCTAGTTTTTAACAAAATAACCCAAAGACAAAAATTACAAAAACACCAAAAGGTCAGCAGGTTCATGAAAGATCAAGCTTAATATGAAAAAGTATCGGTATCAGTATCGGCAATACTGGCCCTGTATTTACTTGGTATCGGATCGATACCAAAATTCCCAGTATCACCCACCTCTAATGGAAAACACAACCCCAAGTGGTTGTCTATAACTTTCACCTAAGTTTCTTTGTCTGTTTTTTTTTTTTTTTTTTTTTTTGCAGTATGAGATGAAATCACTGAATGAACAGACAATTGTCCTTCAGGGCTGTTTTTGTCCCATTCATCCGGTATTTCTATCGTGAAGTACCGTTTTCTCTACGGGGCTGCCGGGTCAAGGCAGTCCAGTAGTCCTCCACCGTCCCTTTGTAATGTGGACACATTGTTATTTTGGATAGGTTCACAATAGGCTTCCGTCTGTCACAGTAAATGTTTGAGTGGCATTGATGAAGACAGGTCTGAATCTCAGCGCTTGTTTCCAAAAATGTTGGCTTGCTCATGTGCTCATATCCGCTACTAACCACTGCTGCCGAGTCTGATTTGTTGGTTCTTCATGCAGGGCCGTCTGAGGGACTGGAGGTCACGGATGTCCCCTGTACAACAAAAGGTGAAAGTCTATGGGCCTGATCTTCCGGCAAATCTCCTAAAGCCACTATTAAGGGATATCGGGTAGCGGGAGGGGCGTTCCCCCACAAAGAACTATATCTTCCACCTCCCTAAACCCGCTATCTTACCTGCGCTAACCGCTATATTATGCATGGGAGTGGTTAGGGCGTTCCACCTGTTAAACCAATCAATGCGTCAGTAGTCTTTGCCTTTAAGTGCAGGTTGCTCTACCCGCTACCCTAAACCCGCGATCGCAAGATACCAAGTTTGCAGAAACCGCAAGACACACGCCCATTGCCACACCTACAAAGTGAGTAAGGGAGTCGGCATAGCGGGTAGCGGCTTTAGGGAAGAGGAAGATTGCATTAGCGGTTAGCGGAGGTTCCTAAACCCGCAATTTGCGGGTAGCAGCTAGAGGCTAGTGGGAGGTGTACGAATCAGGGGCCTAAGTCTAAGGGCTGATTTCTGCAGATAAGTATAAGATTATAAGATCTCACACTGAATTATTTGCCTTTGCTTGATCTTGGGTAGGACGTCCAGAAGGGTCTTTCAGACTCTACGTTGACCTCTTGAATCATAGCTACGACTGATGTGGAGGTGAAGACTGATGTAGGATTACGTCATCGGTATACACTGATAGTGAACAAAAATAAAAAAAATAAGAAGTGGTGAAAGAGAAGAATGTGATCCCAGCCATGGTTAGAAAGACGATGGGATCCTTACTCTTCTTCTGAATGACGCTAGGTCACAATAATTAATACGTCATCTTGAGTTACATTTCAGTTTGGCTTGCAGGTGGAGTTGTAGGATTCCTGACACTGTCAGATAATAATATCAGGTAGTTGTCGGTCTCCAGACCAGGGCGACGTAGGACAGCTGATTTTGATGAAAGACAAAGGACGTCCTCATGATTCTTTCATGGTGGTGATCTTTCGTCGACAACAGCCTGTTGTTCCTGAGACTGAAGAAAATTGTTGACTCCTCTCAGATGGTGATGATCGTAAACTTGTCGTTGAATCGAAGCAGTTTTGAGCTTAGAACAGACGGTTAATGTCAGCATTTGGGACAATCCACCGTCGTCAGGATTAAATGCTTCGGTGAGAAGACTCAAAAATATCATTTCAGGTAGATGATTGTGTAAATAGGGTGAACATTAACTTTGTATGTGCACAAAAAGTGCAGAAAAATGACATGGGCGTGGCTTTCTGGTCGCTGTCCGACGTGTCGTACGTCCGTACAAGCAGACGACCAAATGTTCTCTCGTAATAACCTCTGCTTCTGCAGAACTGGATCAGTAACAACCAAATATTGACCAAATAGATAAACGTCAGTGTGAAATAAGGTGAAGGAGCCTCATGCAACAGCTCAGGGTAGAACCGAACCACAGGAGGCCTGAGAAGACCAAAGTGGTGACACCGAACAGTGAACTTGAGTTACAACGAGGCGGCAGTGACTGGATGGAGATGTCAGCACATTATCACTCATCACTTACAGCTAAATGACCTTTCTGAGTTATGTCAGAGGCTCAGAATAGAAAGTTATTTTAACGAAGGTTGATTTGTCCCAGGTTCTGACGTTATTTACCATTTTGCTGCAGATGCATGTTCTGTCCTCAGAAGTGCTCTGATCGACGATGTTTTGGTCTCTGATGAACGTTTATACTCGTATAACGGTCCGAGGGTTGATTTAACTCTGCAGCGTTTCCTTAATATTTGTCCTTTTTACTGCAAGCGATCGCACCGAATCACAAATTCAGTGGTTTTCTTGAGCCGACGTACCAAATTTACATCTTTGTTGTGAGCATTATATACAACAGGAAAGACTTTTCTTTTACTCTGATGCTGCTCGTACGTACATCACACTAAAGAAAATCACTGCTACCAGCATTTGCTGGTGAATTTTGTTTTAAAAAGGCTAAAATCCAGTCTAAGTCGTCTTCTATAAATCGTCTTCATGTTGCTCCCAACTCAACAGACAGAGAGCAGTGAGCAGCAACAGTCTGGTGGCATCCATGTGTATCTTCTGAATCTGCACGCCTTCCTGGAAATCACTTGTTCTCACTAACTTGTAGAGGGTGATATTAGAAGGTTAATTTGTCCTAAAATATATATCATTTGGTTATCAAGCTTCAGTACTTTGTGTCGTGCTGGGAAGAGAAGATGCAGAAAATCTAACTCTGTCGCTGAAAAAATGCAGCATCAGATGAAGAGGAAGCTGGCCTTCTTTATCACAAAATGATTCGTCTTGCCTGAAAACTTTGAACTGCTAACTGTTTAAAGCAGTGGTTCTCAACTGGTCTGGCTTCAGGACCCACCATCACCCTTAATGACAAGCCGTGACCCAAATCAAGGAAAATTTTCAACTTCTCAAATGTATTGAATGAAAAGATCGTGCAGTTTGAATCGGAGATAGTAGAATAGAATATCACAGAATGCCAACTCAAAAAAATAAGTTTATTGGTGAACCAAAATGGCAAAAACCAAATGGCATAACCAAAATGACTTCAAGTGGGAAATATTCCCTTTGATGCTCAATTAGCTGTATTTTAATTAAATCTAAAACATTTCACTTTAGTAACTTCAGCCTTTTTTAACAGACTCAACATGTGCAAACATTAAATAATAAAGTGCAACCACTGAATAGTAGTTTCAAAAAGAACTCAAATATGTAGCATTTGCTGAGTACCCACTTCCTGAATATGTAACAATTTCCTATTAAAACTATCTAGTGACTTATTTAAGCATTAATTATAAGGCTAACATGACAATCAGAACATTTCAGTAACAGCCATTTTTAAAACTCAACAGTGTTTTTATGCACAAACATGAAATAAATCAGTGCAACCACTGAGCACTAGTTTCAAAAAGACTCAAAATATATAGTTTTAGCTGAATAACCACTCACTGACCTTTGTCTTCAAGATGAGAAAATCCATATCTCATATATTCTTTGTTGTATCTGCGTTTCACCATGCTCAACATATGTAAACAAACTTTGCAGGTCTTTCTCTATAGTGTAAACTGGCGGGTGTTAACTTGCATTACAGGACATTATCGCCACCTACTGTTAAGGAGTATGAATGACACACATTTTTTTTTTTTTAGCATTTCCTTCCCCAGGCAAAGGCCCACGACCCACTGAAAACGGGTCTGCGACCCACATGTTGGGTCTGCGAACCCACCAGTTGAGAACCACTGGCTTAAACCAAACAAGCCAATGACGGGAATGAGCGTGTGCATAACCCCTGCATACTAATAAACTAAAAGATCTTATTAAAACTCACCCCACTGCCCCATAAAAACCTCCTCCAGGAGTCATCCCTCCTCCCTTTTATAGCATCTGTCTGCATCTGTCCACGCACAGCCACTGACAATACCACACACACACACCAGCGTTAGCCTGGACTTGTGCAAGAAAGAAAGAAAGAATGAAAGAAAGAAAGAAAGAAAGAAAGAAAGAAAGAAAGAAAGAAAGAAAGAAAGAAGGAAAGAAAGAAAGCTCTGTTTCTGTGGCAGCGTTTCAGGACTGGATCTGTGTGAAACTCTCCCTCTCTGGCCTCCGTCTGGGCTGCGTGTTTGCTGTCACATAAAGAAATGACCGCTGAAGGAGATCGCCATCTTGGACGTCACCGTCCCCCCACCCCCCCTTGTGATCCATAACACGCAGCGATTTTAATGCAGCGAGTAATTACAATATGCCCCGGCCTGCGCTCTCCGCTGAAATCCAGCTACACAAACCCGGCGCTCCAATGACAGAGCGCACACACACACACACACACACACACATGCACACAGAACTGAGAAGTCGCACCACAAAGTATGAACTAATTTAATTTGAGTTGTAAAAGCGTTGCATTACACAACATGTGAGCTATTTTCGGACCTCTGGAAAATGCTGCATTCGCATCTGTATCTGCATCTGGTGAGTTATTCCTCCGAACGTAGAATGATGAAAAGCAGACGACTTTCAATCCATAAAAGGCAGAAGGAGGCGGGTCCTATTAAATCCTGCCGAGGCCTGAGTGGGAAAGAAAGAAAGAGAGGGCAGTAAGTGGACTATAATGTCTGAAATTTCTCAGATAGAAAAGTCTTCAAATGCAAAATGTTGATTGCAGGTTACTCTCCTGAAATGACAATGATTGTAACTTCATCACACTTATTTATTACTTCCTCCTTTTTCAATCCTTTGTTTTTGTGTGTCGTCGGTCCGATCTTCTCTGCAGCCTCGGTCCGTTGAGGTTTTTTGGACATTCACGTATCCGCAGCTCCGCTCCAGCATTTCCCTTCATTCGGATGACAAACTTGTTAGACACAGAAAAAGTGTTTTTTTTTTTTTCTCTACTGTTTAATAACCTCAGGATTACATCTGGCTTTTTATGGATGATGTGTCCCGTTGGCTTCCTCAGCTCTCGCTGCAACGGTTCACAGCTGAGTGTGAAGCAACGGGAGATGAGAATCAGCTCCTCCAAACCCGAGGACCGCGAATTCCCGGGCCGGAAAAGGGTGGGACGACCCTGAGTTCACGTATCTCAGGGTCCATGTTCAGAAAAACCAACAGAAGGAGGTCAGCAGGCATCTGCAGTGATGAGGACTCAGTCAGTCTCTGGTGGTGAAGACGGATATAATCACGCCAGGTGGTCTTTGATCTCCAGACCAGCGTGGCCCTAAACCTGCCGTCACTGATGGGTGGTGACTGTGAGAGGACGTCTGTCATGGGCTAGGTTTCCACTTCAGTTAAACACTCCCCAAGAAACTTCCAGGACACAGATGATGAATTTCCATTAAGTTCACTTGGAATCTTGTGAAACTGTTAAACACAATCCAACATACAAGTCTGCATTATTAAACAAAACCGTATCTGATAGCATAGCCTAGCTATCCTAGCAGTGCAGCTAATATGATAAAAATGTAATTGACCTAATGAAAATGGTAAGTAGTAGCAAAATACGGAGCTAACCGAGCTTACAACACAATTAGCATCATTCTAACAATTAGAAAATCAAAATCCGCGAACTGGAGTCGGAGCTCCCCGAGTCCTCAATAATGTGTTTAAAATATGTTTAAAACCCCAAAAAAGTAGCGAGGCACTGCAGCGAAAACAAGACAAAGGCTCAACTGTGGTCTTTCTGTTACCTTCACAGCCTCTGGTCTCTGAACCGTAGTAAAGAAACTGCTGGTATTGTGCTATTTTTTTGGCTCATAATTAGCAGGCTAACATGCTAACAACAACAAAAGAAAAAGTCCGGTTTTCTCTGCATGGAATAGGGAACTTTATTCTGGCACTGCAGGAACTTGTAACATCACACAGGTTGTATTGTTGGGCTCCTGTTGGTTAACAGAGAATGTAAATCTATACACGCTGGGCTGCTGTTGATGCTCACTACACTTTTCATCTAACCCTGTTTTCATTCTGCCGTCCCACGACACACACACTCCATTACCCATAAGGCCACACCATTACCCATAAGGTCATTTTCTTAAAAGGCTAGGCTCACAACATTTCTTTACTGTGAGAGAATGCGCACAACATCCTGTGATGTTTCCGTGATTTTTTTCTTTTTTTTATTATATTATATATTTCTGAAAAGTCCACAAATAACTAAAACCGTGGAACTCAAAGTACGAATTGGCGAAGGGATCACTGTAGTAGCAAAATACGGAGCTAACCTTAGCTTACAACACAATTAGCATCTCGGCAGTCTCATTATTCACATAAACTCAAATCTCCATAAAAATCATCATCAAAGTTCCCCAAGTCTGTTACTGAATAAATAATACTTACAGACATCGCCTTAGCAAAGAGGGAGAAAGAATTAAAAGCCTGCTGATCGAAGAGCTGATGACTGCTCATGCTGCTGTAGCTGCTGGCCGCATGCTGAATCTATTTCCTGTCTCCCAGCATGCACTACTCTATGTGGCCATTGTTAGAAAAATAAACAAATAACACTATGACCACCTATTCTAGGGGCATAACAACGTCCAACCAGGCAGAGGCCCAAAGACACACCCACAACAGATAAAGACAGATGGATGGGATTAACCAAGAGGGAAAAACTACCTTTCAGACACTTAAAGGTTCTCAAGATACGCAATTTGCAGAAAAAAAAGGATAAAAGTGACCCTAACCCTAAAAAAAAAAAAAGCCTGACTGTCATGTAACCACTTTTGTTGGGATACTTCCATGAAGCACAAGTCACTTTAAACAAGAGTTTTCAAAATGTAAGTTAGTACAGCTGATACTTTTGTTTGTCCCCCATTTTGATCAAATAATCAGAATCCTGCTCTGAACAGATGAAAACAACCCAGACTAAAGTCCTGTCCTCCTCCCAGCGCTGCAGTAAATACGGCTCTTTATTGAGGAATCTCCGGTATTATGCGCGTGTATGGCTACCATTTGCTCAGATCCGTCCCTTCCACTCCCGAACATTGTTTCTCTGTACTCGTGCCTACTTTCCACAGCTTGAGTAAACACTGCCAACTCTTTCATTAACCCTCTCATCACAGTCCCTCTCCCGCTCCGTGTGTCTTTCATCCTCTCTCCGTGTGCCTCTGTTTAAACAGATGAATGTGATTAGAGGCAGTTTAAAATGACATTGGGAGTTTGTGTGTTTAATGACTCAAATAAAAGGCACGGTTATTCTGTTTAAAGATAGGTCTTATTATGCCTCTGAGTGCTGTGCCCTGTGTGTATGTGCAACACTCCGCCACCTTTATTGAGCTTGTCTGATTGTGCAGATCGGGCGATGATTGACTGTAATGCCTGGCTTAAGGGCTGGTATTCTATACATTAACACCAGCGCACCCCGCGGCCACAAACACGTCCACAGCCACAATCTGCTCGTTAATTGAAGAATTTTACAGAACCCAGCTTGTCTCATGTGACACTATCCTTTCTAGTCTTACATGCGAAAAGACTTATATGGTTAAGTCATCGTATATAATGCATACCATAAGACTTATGGTATGGTTAAACATGTATTTTATATGTCACATGGGTTAACTGCCCGTAGTAATGACTGTGTGTGGTTATACGTGGCCCTTTTTTGTCCCAGTGTGGCTAAAATAAAGGCTAATATAGTTCTAGTATCAGTGCTTTATAAGCCTTATAGCATATACCGCAAACCATATGATTTATAAAATATTACTACATAGAACTTTATAAGTCATATAGTTTGTAGTAAATACTATACGTCTAAATACAATACTATATTCCCCCTCACTGCTTCCATAGGATTTAGGAGGGTAAGACAAAGCCACAGGGACAGACATAAAGGAGCAAACATTGTTGGATATCGATCTGAAGTTTAGAGTTCAGAGTTAAAGAGTCAGACTGAGAATCAAAACCAACATTTCGGAGCGACCTACTCAAAATCCTTCTTCAGCTGAAATGTTCTGGCGGAAACTTAAGAGAGCTGTGATGAACCGAAACAACGTTGTGAAGGAGAACAGACCGAAAATTCCTCCTCGGTTATTTGAGTTATTGTGTCAAAGTAGATGTACCTTAAAAACATTACCTTAAACCACAAGTGTCAAACACAAGGCTCGGGGACCAAATGTGGCCCGCTGCGTCATTGTATGTGGCCATCCAGAGCTTGTGCAGTATTGGCTTAAATTTTAAACCAATATTTTAAGACTTAAAATAAACTTACGCCACTTTAAAGTGTATATTGACAATAAACTGCATCTCCCATAATGCATTTCGGTGTTGCCCACAATGATAACAGTATATCACCATCAAGACGATTTTCAGGACTGATGGACTTGACAAAAACCTCCACAAACTAGCCCTAACATGTCCAAAACAAGAAAAAAATGATGCACAAGGAAGGCAGTTTCACGGAATATAAGACTATAGCTTGAAGGCGATTCAACAAAACATTGAATATGTTCCGTGATCTGATGAGTCATTCGGCTCATTCAGGGTTAGAATTTGGTGTAAACGACTTGAAAGCATGGATCTACCCCACCTCAATGGTGTGATGGTGTGGGGGATACTTTGGCGGCCAGGGTTGGTGTTGAGGAAAACATTTGTCCTTCAACATCTGCTCCCTGATTGGGTCGGACTGCAGCAATCCCACAAGCCCCCTCTTCTAACCCCTCCGCCGCCGAAGCCCGGCCACTACCGGCTCACGCATAATAACGCTGGAAAGATTACGATGTGCTGGAGGCCCCTTTGTCAAACGTCTGTCTGCGCATACCTGCAACAGCCTTTGCACTCTCATCTGCATATCCCTTGCTCTGCACTATAAATTCCACCAGAAACAGGCTCTCATGCTTTCATAAATCTCTTGTCATTTTCAAATTGCAGAGATTTATTCACAGAACAGGCCTGACCAGACTCGACGGAACAACAGAGAGGAAAGGGGAAGGAAGAAAAAATTAAAACGCAGCTTTTTTTTCTTTTTTTTTGGGGGGGGGCTGGAGGGGGGCTGGGGGGGGGGGCTGGAGGGGGGTGGGGGTGGGGGTCATCCTCATATCTGATATCTATGCTAACTAAAAATGTGTTGCCGCAGTTAGCTTGCAAATTCTGATATTTTATAACCGGAAACATCGGCGGACGTCGTAGATTCGCAGGTACCTAGGTATGATGAGATGACATGAAATAAATGCGACTACTTTGACACCGCGCTACGTTGCTTCAGAACGATAATGTATTGAAACTGGACCAGAGAAAGTCAAATAGCATCTGGGTTTTCTTTGCCCGTGAAAGTGAAACATGCTCGGTAAAAGGTTTGATTAAATTTAAGCGCCAAAAAACACTTGGTTTACGTTAGTAAAAGAGATATAATTTATATATACAGTGGTACCTCTGTTAATGAAATTAAGTGGTTCTGGAAGTCATTTTGTAACCTGAAAATTTTGTAAGTAGAGACGCGTGTTTTCCATGTAAATGCTCTAATCCATTTTAAGCTCCCCAAAAATTCGGACAAAATTTTTTTATAAATCATAAAAATGCATCAAAACATGTAAAAAATACATGTTAGCATTAGATTACTGCACGATAATCATAAAATGAGAGTAGTACAGAATAAAAAACAGAGAATAAAGTAAAGAATAAAAATCATGTTATTTACTCTTTAAAGGTGGGGTAGGTGTTATAGATTACAATATTGCCTAAAAACCTTTTCACATTCCCATTGCACCCACTGAAATAAAATGTTTGCAAAATGTTTGGTCTGGTCTAGAGGGTGTGATCAGAGAAAAACTTTGACCAATCAATGTATTGATCATCTTTACATTTATTGGCTGCCTAATACGTCCATCAAATATCAATGCACCCCCACCCACCCCTCCCTCCCTCCCTGCGGTTCATGTAGTTGTGAACCATGTGAAGGCGTGGTTTCAAGGGCTGAGCTGAAGAGGAGGAGGCGGAGCCTTTGGGAGGAGGGAGGGAGTGTATATTTTCAAAATCTCACTTTAGTTGGTTTGCTGGAACCGTTTTTTCAAAGAACACCTACCCCACCTTTAACTGCTAACGTTGTCACCTTTTGTCTTCTTTGGTTCATGTTCTCTCTTAGCAGTGGTTTTTGCCTGACATTTTGTAAAGAACCGATCCAAGGACGTTTGCTTTTGTCGGCTTTTAACAATCCTTCGAAAACGTGCAAGGCAAACATCATCATAGTGAAAGATAGCCCGACTAAAAAACACTTTTTTCTGGGTGATTCTTTTCAACAAATTGTGAGATTCAGAGAATTTTCCTAAAATCTCAAAGGGATGCCGGGAAGATGCTAGCCGATAGCCAGTCGCAGAGCAGCTACAAGTATGTTTACGTTCGGTAAACTCTGGGAGTTGCGAGTTGCATACTGTATTTTTCCCTTTCATATCCTGAAATTTCTTTTGTAACAAGGAGGCAATAAATTCCCGTTGAGGCATTTCATAACCTGAAAATTTCGTATGTAGAGACGTTCGTAAGTAGAAGTACCACTGTACTGTGCAAAAAAATAGTGGACAAGCCTGTATATTTGATGCATTTCATCTCTGCAGCCTGTGATGCTCAGACGTCACTGCACGTGTGTCACGTTTTAGGGTTTGCATCAGGAGATCAGGAGGCAGAAGAAGAGTCTCCAGACGAACTGAGACGAGCGAGGAAAGGCTGAAAACAATACGTACCGTATCCACTTGGCCTGTGTCATGAGTCGTCTTTGGCCCACATTGGGCTTCGACTAACATCGATTAAAGGTTAGCTGCCTAAACTCAGCCACACTATCCACCAGACAGGGTCCAGTGGTTCATTTCCTTCAGGTCTTCAGGTCCTGCCTAGGCCCTCACAACACTGGACCACATCTGGCACAGACGAACCAATGTCATAAACCCAAAGTCTGGCCCTGTTCATGAACTCTGGGACACGTCTAGCCCAAGATGTGGGCCAAAGGAGTCTTGATTAGGCCCAAACGTGTCTTGTCTCTGACCATTTCCCATCATGCAGGAAGCTTTTGTCTTAAGATGTGACAAAATATTTCTTGTAAGAAAACTAAAAGACTTCCGCTCTCAACATTAAGTGACGTAGCGTTGGCTAGTTTCTTCTGTGGGTCATGGTCTTGCGTTGGGGGCTCTGCAACTCCACAATATAACCTCCGTGTCATAGATACATCCATGACTGTATTGTTCATGCTCATGTAATAATCTAATAATAATCTAAAAACCTCTTTAAGGGTCACAGTGGTCTGCTGCCAGTTTCTCTTTATGGACGATAGGATGCAAGGACCCTGCAGTCATTCCTAAAATCTACGATTTATGTCTGTAATTCTCCAAATACACACACTAACCTCTCATCACACAAACTGTTGCTCATTTTAATATAAATGCACAACTGGAGAGCAGCGCTGGAAACGCTGGGGCCAAAGGTCAGCTGATTTACTGCAAAACAGATTATGTCTGTTTAAATCTATTCCAAGCTATCAGCGTAGACGGGGCTGGTTTGCAGCCATTTATGTTGTTATATTGTAATTTTTCATACTAAGCAGCGCTTAATCTGATTAAAATGAGACGGCCGCCCACTCAAACATTAATGGCTTGTTCGTGTCTGATGGAGGACGGTGATTGGTTTGTTTTCTACTCTAATAAATTGAGAGTTATCACATTATGGGGCTTCTCAAATATTAAGTGTTTTGTCAGTTTGGTGACAGATATCTGCCGTGTTTAATCACATACAGTAATAATGTTGCAATGCTATTTTGTCACCGGTCACGCACGTGACTTGATTGCTGATGGGAGCCGTTGTTACAGTGCTGGGACGTCGGGTCTTTCTGTTCAGACTGAGACGGTCGTACCAACCAGAGGAAAAAAAGATCATTATTGAGGGATAAGTCAGATAACTTGACTGTGAACTTTGTCTCATTTCTGTGCACCATTCCCAGCCCTGCTCCTCTTCGCCTTCCGTCACTTTGTCAGAGGTGTTATGCAGTTTCGTTAAGTGGAAAGACCTTTGAAGTTGTAGTTAGTGAGCCGGCAGCGCTCCTCTTCCTCCGTGTGCCTCTGTCTTTCTCTCTCCCCGCCACTGTAGTGGAGGGGGGGGGAGTGTGATTCATGTACTTCTTGTGAAGACCGCCATTAATTTCATGTAATACAGCTTTTATCTCTATCCCTGGGCCCGCTATCGCTTCCATTTTCTTTCTCCGACTGTCTTTATACCTCATGTTCTTTCTCTCTCTCTGTCCTTTCTGACTCCCTCGCTTATTTTCCTTTGCTTGTACAGCCACTTTATCTCTCAGCCTTCCCCGTCTTCTCATCTCTACCCTGTAGCTCCTTGCTGAAGGACGGCTTGTGATACATTCATCTCCCCTGTTTTTTACGCTCAAAGTCATTGCCATTTCCTGTGTCAGAAAGTCAGTTTGCTTCTATCTGACGGTGTAGTTCTGTCAACAAAGGTTTTGTTGTTTTCATCCCCATCACAGTTATCTTTAGGACAATGATTCTGGCCTGAAATGGCCTGTACCCTGATATAGGCTCCAGTAGACCCCCATGAACCTGACTAGGAAGAAGCAGGTAGGGATGTTGTTGAATGTAAGGATGGAGTGATTTTTAATTTCCATCAACGGCATTCTGATTCTGATTAACCCTTTAGGCGCTGAAGTTTTTTCAAGAAAATATACAATTTTGATATCAAGATTTCAAAAGGCTATAACTTGAAAGCAGTTTAAGATAAAGGTACAGTGATCCCTCGCCAATTCGCGCTTTAATTTCCCCATTAACCATGAAAAATTAGGGATCACTGTATGCTGTCAATGAGAAAATTGTTCACTCAAAGTGATGGGAGTGAAATTATTCATCTAATTTGTTTATTATGACAACACAAGGTGGTGGCCATATTGGAAAATTTTGATATCAAGGTTTCCTAAAGGCTATAACTTTCAAGTAGTTTGAGATAAATGCATACTGTAAAAGAGAAATATCTTCAGTATGAACCAAAATTTGGAATGGAAGTAGATTTGTCATCTAATTTGATTATTGTGACATCACCTGCCCAAACCTGCCCAGTAGTCCTCGATTTCAGATTTTTCCTCAAACCTCATGCACAATTAAAGCTTTCATTTCAGGGACAATCACATTATAAAGTTATGAAATCTGGAGTTTGGTTTCAATATTTACCTTTCAAAGAACTGGTGGCCTTTTCTATTTGTTTGATTGGTAATGAGGCTCCAGAATTCATCATTTGGAAAAGAGATGTAATCAATGGGCTCAGAATTTGTCAGATCGTCTCCACAAAAACCGACCAGGCTCATCAAAATTTAGGCTCACTTTCGATACTCTTCCTCTTCTCTCAAGAACTCTAAGCCATCATCATCATCACCACCGTGATTTCCGGTGCATCATTAGTGGTGTGTTTTTTTCCACGGCTTCTTCGTGTTGCCAGGACAACCACGGTTGTTTTCATCCCGACTAACATTTGTCCATATTTGCGGTGTTATGAGCCCCCTGACATCTTGACCTGCTTGGCGAATTGCAGAATGCTTCCACCCCGGTCACACTGAGGTGAAGAATCCGATATACAATGTGTTGATTGTGGACTATGGCATGCAGACTCGCCGTCACTACTGATGTCAGTTTCTGCTTCACTGGACAACTGCATGTCTTCCTCCTCTGAATCAAAGTTAGCCAGAACCTGATAAAGTACTTCGTGGATGATAAACCGACCTCTTGACATCGTGAGTAAATGAAAAAAAAAACTCTTTCGCTCTGTTCTTCTCTTGTGATGGACAGCACTACTACCACTGGTTCACCGCCTCAGTGGCAGAGGGTGTTTTACAAACTCATTTTACACTAAAACTTTGAATAGCGCCACCACCAAAAATGGTTCTCAGATTACAGGCGCACATGCCCGCCATCTCCTGGTGAAAAGTAATGAACAAGATTCGGCTTCACATTTATAGATACAGCCCATTATAGTCTGCAATCTTGCTTGTCGCAATGTTGCGACTTTGGGCGCTTAAAGGAGTTAAATCGTGTCAATTATTACTATCACTAGCGATGGCTAAAATGGGTCTTGTGGTTTGTTTCGTTCTGTTCACCCTAACCCCTGGTCCCTACCTGGCACAGACAATGGTATGGAGAACCCAGCTGATTTTCGAATTTAAAAACCCTAACCCTAACCCTAACCCTAAACCACGCCCCTCTTAATGAGTAAGTCCTCCTTGTGTTCTTAAAATGAGATCTGACCAGTCAGGATCTGGACAGAGAAGATCCGAGGGTGTCCAGGAGGACACCAAAGTCCCCAAGGAGTCAATCCCACTTTATCAATGAGAAAACATTGATACTTCTGGAAGTCATTTCCAGGTTTTCCTGATTACCTGCAACAATTCACCACGGCGGCATTACCAAAGGTAGCTTTAGAAGCCGGTTCATCAGACCTCTCTGGGAGGAAGTTTACAACCGAACAGGTCCATCAGACTTGGAAGAGGTAACATCAGCCCCGTCAACATCTCACAACATCCAGCTTTTGTTACATGACCTTAAAAAATCAGCCCCATGTCACGTTAAACTGATATTACATTCAACTAAACAAGGAAAAATGAGGGGGAAGCTTTAGCTTGTTAACTTTAAATTACAGTAGTTTAGACTGGAAGGATATAGTTTTTTTTTGGCTCACAGTCAGATGTTTGCAGCTTCTGCTCCCCAGACACAATGGACATGAGGAGACTCTTTAAGAAGCCGTGGAAAGTAAGTCACAATTTCTGCACAGGATGGTTTTTGTCCTATGGAGAAAAACTCAAACAAAAAACAACAGCCTGATGTAAATATGGACGAGTTGAATGAGGTCTTATGGTTGAATCTGTCTCTAAAATCATCTTTGAATCAAATGTTTCCTTCCAGGTAAACGTAGGCGTCTAACATCCTGATAGACAAATGCTTCTGACACCTCCGGATGAAACAAGTAGAGGTTCATGTGTATGAAAGTGTGACAAAAGTGTGTTCCTTTAGTTGCCTTTTGTGGTTTGGAACAAACATCCAGTTTAAATGAATTTGGAAAACAACTCCAGACAACAGTTTTGCTACCAGATGCTGCCAGATATCCATTAAAAAACAAAAAACAACCTCATTCTTCAGAAGTGATTACAATGCATGTTTGGTGCTTTCACAGAAAGGCACTGGAGTAGATGAACAATAGAAGAGATCTAACTGAACTCATATGTGCTTAGATAAACAGTGGCAGATCTCTAAATGAACTCAAGCTCAGCTTCTTTAACAGACCTTCACATGAAACCTCTGCTTGAAGAGGCAATGTTGCTGCCTGTCAGTTCATAAAAACTCAAACCGGTCATCAGTCAGACCTAGGTTCAAGGACCGGCGGTCTGTCCAGGATGGACCCCTGCCTTTCAGCTGAGGAGAGCTGCCATAATCTCTAGCAGCTTGTCACAAGTTCACACATCTACTCTCCAGCTCACTCTGAGATCGTTCACCAAAGATTGATACGGTACGTTCATAAGTTGCTGGGTCTGCCTCATATTTCCTACTTCAGGGGAGTCAGTTTGTTCATGTATTACACATTAATTAGCATCACCCATATTTTAACTGACCAGAATTATTTTACTGCTCTGGATCATCACTATCAACCATCTTCCTCACCATCATCATCATCACTACAAACTCGTCCTAATGGCATCTTTGATACTGCGAGTCACCATGACCAACATTACACCATCATTATTATTACAACCATCTACCACCATCTTAATTATTAAATCTGTATCGATCCTTCTGTCTAAACATCAGAACATTGACAGCAGCAGCAGGATCATTTATTGACTTCATCATCAAATTTAAATGAAACGTAATCATAACTGAAAACAATTGTGATCAGCATTAGAATCACAGAAACCCAACCATCATCATTATCATTACCAACATCATCACCATCACCATCATCATCATCATTACCACCATCACCATCATCACCATCATCATCACCATCACCATAATCATCATCATTACCACCATCACCATCATCACATCATCATCATCATCATTATCATCACAATCATCACCATCACCATTATCATCATCATCACATCATCATCATCATCATCATCATCATCATCATCATCACAATCATCACCATCATCATCACCATCACCATCATCATTATCATCATCATTATCATCACAATCATCATCATCATCATAATCATCATCATCATCACCATCATCATCATGATCATCACAATCATCACCATCACCATCATCACCATCATCATCACCATCATCATCATCACCATCATCATCATCACAATCATCACCATAATCATCATCATCATCACATCATCATCATCGTCGTCATAAAATCAATCAACTTTCATCGTGTGATGATGATGGTGTCATCACTGTTATTAAACTCATAATTGTCAACATCATTATCAGATTGACCCCACAACCCTACATAGGACTAAACGGGTATGGATAATGGATGGATGGATGGATGGATGGATGGATGCATGGATGGATGGATGAATGGATGGATGAATGCATGGGGATGGATGGATGGATGGATGGATGGATGGATGGATGGATGGATGGATGGATGGATGGATGGATGATGGATGGATGGATGGACGGATGCATGGATGGATAGACGAATGGATGGATGGATGGATGGATGGATGGATGGAGGGCTGCATGGATGGATGGATGGATGATGGATGGATGGATGAATGGATGGATGGATAATGGATGGATGGATGGAGACATGGATGGATAGACGAATGGATGGATGGATGGCTGCATAGATGGATGGATGGATCATCAGGTTGAATGTTTTTATTGTCTTCGTTATCATGGAACTTATCTTCCTCATTTATCTCCAACAGCACCGCCAGAATCATTGAGAAGATCCCAGTCCTCGGCAGAATTAATACATTTGTCCTTACCACAGAGTTATCACTGAGAACAAAATCTAAAAAATAGATAATTTATGGAGTAACTGTCGTTGACAGTAGAAATAATAAAAGCCTCCCTACTCAGACAATCACGATCTGAAACTAATTTTTTAAAACCTCACTAAAAGTATCCCAATGCTGAAAGCATAAAGGATCCATAATAGAATTAGCTTCATCATCATCATCATCATCATCGTTGTCATCATGACAACCACTGAAACCATCAATACAAATTCCCCGTCATTAAATATGTTAAAACTATTTCTTTTCATATCATAATCAGCCAGAAACATCATCAGTTAAAGGCCTTAAGGCATCAAAAATCCCATCATCACTCAGAGCAGATATCATTAGAAAAGAGTAACAATTTAAAACGTTTTACTTCTTATTTCCAAAATAAAATGACTAAATTGATCTGCATTATCGTTTAAAGAAAAAGCCCTTGGATCATCATCAACTGATGCTCACCATTAAGATTATTGTTAACACAGTGATCAGAATCATCAAAGTCTCATTACTGTCAACACATTTAAACTCATCACAGTCCGTCAGCAGCCTCCATTACAATCTACATTACAATTAGCATCATCACCAACACGACGACAGCTATCTGAGGGTCAGATGTGTGTGTGCAGGATTATCATCAGTGACAGTACAGCCCCAATGCTGATACTGTCAGGAATCACTTCTGGACTGGATATAAAATATATATTTGTCTATAAAATTGTTTTAAGTCTACCTCTGCATAACACTGTATCCTTGTTAACATTAAAAGAAACAAAAAAGAAAGAAATACAGATCAACTTATAACGAAGAATAACTTTGCAAACATTGTTTTTTAGTCTGTAAAGATTTAAGGTGCATCAATCCACCCAAGCGCTACATCAGCATCATCATATCTACTCATCTTAACTTTCTGCTGACTTTCATTTGTCTCATTATCTTCGTCTCTCACCTCCTTTCTTCTCATCCCTGTTAAATATTTTTTTCCATGGTGTCTCTTGAGCAGTGATTCCCAAAGTGTGGGCCGCGGCCCCCTGGTGGGCCGTCGTGGTACTGCAGGTGGGCCGTGAGAGGTCATTAAAAATAAACATGTTTTAAATCCTCGATCTCTTTTAAATGTTTTTTAATTAGTGTAAAATATTCATGACATGATTTTTTGTTCACTTCATATCTCCTGCTCTGTGTTGTGTGCACGCATGTCCGTGCAGAAAAAACCCGACAAAATACAGCTAATACTCCCTGTGCACACTGTGACAATGAGAGCGCCACTGCTGTCTACTGGAGTATATGTGCAATTACATTTAATTACAGTACGAAAAAGAAAAAAAAGCTTGTTCCCCAGGGTCACATGAGCCCCCCCTGGCATCGCACCACGCCCCTCCCAAGGGGTCGCGCCCCACTATTTGAGAAGGACTTTTGTTTGTTGGAAGATCATATTGAAGATGCAATAATTCTAACGTCTGCATCATTTCTACCTTCATATTCCGGTGTGTCGACTTGTTATACCCTCTGCACAGTCGCCATCCATTCCACCACACGCACTCATGCACAAACCCATAGTCGTCGCTCTTGATTGCTCGTCTCCTCTCCGTCCCCAGAGCCTACAGTGATGCAGAGACGTGGAAATGTCATGGGTCAAGTTTGCATTGACGCTAAAGCGCTGGTCACCCTGGGCCACGGTAAAGGTCAGCGCCGTGGCGACAGCTGGTTGATATCGTTGTTGGGGAGTCACTCATGAGTCACTGCTCCAAATCTTCCGTGTGGCATTAACATCATTTTCCGATTACTCTCCCTCTGTCTTGTTTTATTTTCGGATGCTGTCTTGACAGATGTGCCCTGCGCAGGGTGTGAGGTAAAGGTCACTGCTTATTGTTAACGTTATTTTTTTTTTTTATTATTGTGTGTTTTTTCCCCTTGTTTGGTCCACCAAATTAAAATAAAAAAAGGGATGGATTATATATTTGTATATAATATCCTCATATTTTTCTATTTTGCCGATAACTTAAAAAAATGGAAATATTGTTCGGAGCATTAAAAAAACAGAATTTTCATAATTGTGATGAAATCAGGCCTTGACTGAAACATTTTAAACAGATTCAAATCAGATTAGATGTCATTCAAATTCATTCAGCTGTCACAACCCACATGTTTGCATTGATTAAGAATAGATACCACACCTAATACGTTGTGACCAGACTCTTGAGCCAGCGCTGATGCAGTATTCACGTCATATTGAATTTTCTGTGAATACAAGCTGTCATTTGACGGGAACTGTTCACATCAGTCAGCTCGGGGTAATTACCAGCAAGGCAGGGGCTCTGAAGGTCATGATTTCTTAGATCAAAACTGGGAGTTAAACATAAGACATGCAAAGCGAACCAGTCTGATGTTCACTTCATTTCAGAAGAGGAAAATGAAAAATTCCCCCAATTACAACATTAACGACGAGGCTGCCTGCCTACGCTGCTCGTCCATGATGGGATGAACATGAAGGCGCGCGTGTAAGCTGACGTGTACAAGATTGTCGCAGAATGCTGACACGTCAGTGGCTGTCATGCGCCAGAGACGCCTAAAAATGTCAAAAGTAAAAATGGTTCCATCTGAAGTTCAGGGGACTGTGAGTCTGGATTGAGGGGAGTTTAAGGACCAGTGACTTCACAGACCAGTGACTTCAGACTTGACTCAAACTTAACTTCAGACTCGACCCAGAATTGACTCAAACTTGACTTCAGACTTGACTCAAACTTGACTTCAGACTTGACTCAGGATTGACTTCAGACTTGACTTCAGACTTGACTCAAACTTGACTTCAGACTTGACTCAGACTTGACTTCAGACTTGACTTGACTCAAACTTGACTTCAGACTTGACTCAGACTTGACTCAAACTTGACTTCAGACTTGACTCAGACTTGACTCAAACTTGACTTCAGACTTGACTCAGACTTGACTCAAACTTGACTTCAGACTTGACTTCAGACTTGACTCAAACTTGACTTCAGACTTGACTCAGACTTGACTCAAACTTGACTTCAGACTTGACTCAAACTTGACTTCAGACTTGACTCAGACTTGAATCAAACTTGACTTCAGACTTGACTCAAACTTGACTTTAGACTTGACTCAAACTTGACTTCAGACTTGACTTCAGACTTGACTCAAACTTGACTTTAGACTTGACTTCAGACTTGACTCAAACTTGACTTGAGACTTGACTCAGACTTGACTCAAACTTGACTTCAGACTTGACTCAGACTTGACTCAAACTTGACTTCAGACATGACTTCAGACTTAACCTCAGACTTGAATCAGACTTAACCTCAGACTTGACTCAGACTTGACTCAGACTTGACTCAGACTTGACTCAAACTTGACTTCAGACTTGACTCAAACTTGACTTCAGACTTGACTCAGACTTGAATCAAACTTGACTTCAGACTTTACTCAGACTTGACTCAAACTTGACTTCAGACTTGACTCAAACTTGACTTTAGACTTGACTCAAACTTGACTTCAGACTTGACTTCAGACTTGACTCAAACTTGACTTCAGACTTGACTCAGACTTGACTCAAACTTGACTTCAGACTTGACTCAGACTTGACTCAAACTTGACTTCAGACTTGACTCAAACTTGACTTCAGACTTGACTTCAGACTTGACTCAAACTTGACTTCAGACTTGACTTCAGACTTGACTCAAACTTGACTTCAGACTTGACTCAGACTTGACTCAAACTTGACTTCAGACTTGACTCAGACTTGAATCAAACTTGACTTCAGACTTTACTCAGACTTGACTCAAACTTGACTTCAGACTTGACTCAAACTTGACTTCAGACTTGACTCAAACTTGACTTCAGACTTGACTTCAGACTTGACTCAAACTTGACTTCAGACTTGACTCAGACTTGACTCAAACTTGACTTCAGACTCAGACTTCAGACTTCAGACTTGAATCAAACTTGACTTCAGACTTTACTCAGACTTGACTTCACTTGACTTCCAGACTTGACTCAGACTTGACTCAAACTTGACTTCAGACTTGACTCAGACTTGACTCAAACTTGACTTCAGACTTGACTTCAGACTTGACTTCAGACTTGAGACCTGGCTCAAACTCAAGTCAGTGCTTAGACTCATGAGCAGTTCTTTGTGTTTTATTTGTCTTTTATGACATCCTGAATATTAGGATGTCTCTCTCCATCCTGGTCCTTGAGGATTGTGACCCTCCAGGAGCGTTGCCTCACAGCAAGAAGGTTCCTGTTCGATCCTCGGCAGGGTCTTTCTGTGTGGAGTCCCCGTGCTTGCGTTAGTTTCCTCCAGATACTCCGGCTTCCTCCAACAGTCCAAAGACATGCATGTGTGAGTGGTTGTTCATCTATATGTGGCCCTGCGATGGACTGGCGACTTCTTCAGGGTGGACCCCTGCCTTTAGACCTGAAGAGAGCTGGGATAGACTCCTGCAGATGATTAAACGGGTACAGATGTGCACATTCTCACATCAGGTTAGTTTTTATAGAAAACAACTTTTAGGTAGAAACTGACATGTGCAACTTCCAAAACGATTTGTGCATCCACAGCGTCCATAAATGAGGCCCCAGGTCCTCAATGTTCAACTCATTCTACAAACGGTTCCAGTCAAAATGTGGATGACATGCAGGAGATCATTGAATGTTCTAAAAACAAAAACCAAAAGAAAAAAAAAGACTTGAACTTGATTGAGGACTCATCTTCAAACCCTAACCCCAACAGGCATCTCTGCCACTAACTGATCCCGTCAGTCAGCAGTGGTTCCTGAGTATAGCAGCTACATTCCCACGGCCGGGTCAAGGACTTGTTCACAATAGTTAATATTAGCTGGTATCTCAGTTCATTATCAGAAAGGAGCGTTTAAGTATGTGGTTAAAAACACAATAGTTTTAAGGCTGGTCCAAACCTCACCAAATATGATCCGATGTTGTCGCCATGAGGTGTTTTTGTGTTTTCTTGCTCTAAAAGACTTTAAGAAAATCTGTCAACCACAATACAAAATACTTGACTGTAATGAAATGATGGAAAACAATGACCCTCGGGGCAGAACTGTGAAGCTCTTTGGAAAGAAGCACTTTAAATGCAAACCACTGGAAGTGTGTTTAAATAGCCACTATGTCTATATTCATGTCCACTCTGAGTTCTCCAGCCTTTACCAATTCCCTCTGTCCTTTGTGGTCCCCTCCCCCGGCAGCCTTTACCGGCAGAATGAATATGAACACTCTGCAGCGCCACGGGGGGTCCGATGTGTGTGTGCCGGGGAAAAGGAGGGAGTGTTTAGACGGGGAACGCATGCGGTAACGCCAGAACAACAGCCGCTCTCCTCTGCGGGCACACACGAGGCCTGACGTGACCACCAGCCGTGTGGCGCGGCTGCACGGCCCACCTTCCATCTCGCCCGTCCAAAGCTCCACGCTGGGCATGACACACCTGCCCGACAGCGTGCGTCCGCCGAGCCACAGCAGCCGACATATTGAAACCTTCTACCACCGATGGGGAAGGATGATGGAGGGGGGTAGGGCCAGACAGAAACACAGACGGACACAAGCTCATGTCTTACCTCAGGACATTTAGGGACCTTAGACTGCCAGCGATGGACCAATATGTCTATTTGCATGAAAGTAGTTTTGCGCCGTAGCAACATTAAGAGGTTTCTCAGAGGAAAGAGAACACACCTTTGTCTGTAGAAGATGACTTGCAGGCAACTTTCTGGCCTTTTTGAAGTGCATTGACAGACACATAAATATATAGATTTAGATAGTTCTCCACCAGCTGTTTAATGGGAACTTTAATCAACATTCAAATAAATGCAAATACTCGTGGGTTAACATCTCCCAGTGATCTGCCCCTTAAAAAACAGCTAACATAACCTACATGTAATAATGGTGCTCAACATGTCAGGGTCCTTGGGCCCGATCTTCCGCCAAACCTCCGCTATGAAGGGATAGCGGGTAGCGGGAGGGGCGTTCCCCCGCAAAGAACGCAATCTTCCACCTTCCTAAACCCGCTATCTTACCTGCGCTAACTGCTATATTAATGCATAGGAGTGGTTAGGGCATTCCACCTGTAGAGCTTCCTCCTTTTCTTTCCTCCTCCTCCTCCTCTGCACTGATATATACATAAAAATATTTTTACACATACAATTCCTATCAGCTACCTGAAAGTCCCAGATAGTTGGTGTCCTCCTGGTTAACACGGCCAGGTAGAGCCGCGGGAACATTGGTTTCATCTGAATGACATCATGCCACAGCTGTGCAGACTGGTGTGTCTGGCTGTAACCATTCCCACATCCACCACAACTGCTGACCAGACATCCTCTGACCTCAAGAGAATAAAAACGTCTGCAAGGAATATAGTGATGCGTAATCGAAAGGTAGAGCCGTTTGTGAAAGTAACTATTGCTTTACTTTTTCTAAAAAAGTTTAAATATGTCAAAGATTTTCAGAGGCCAGTTGCATAGAGTAGAACAGCATAGACGGTACTTCATTTACATTTTTAATATTTAGTTAAACAATAAAGTGCTTTCAGCTCCTTGTATTGTAAATTCAATAGGTCAAACTATCACAAAGCTACAGACAACTGGGACATACTGTAGGCCTACTTCAAGTATTTTCCTCAAAACAAAAAGTAAACAGTTTAACAATATACAGACATGGAAAAAAAATATTAGACCACCCTTATTTTCTTCAATTTCTTGTTCATTTTAATGCCTGGTACAACTAAAGGTACATTTGTTTGGACAAACATAACCATAACCACAAAAGTGGCTCATAAGAGTTTTATTTAAGAGCTGATATCGTACCATTTTCCATGGTTTTCTTGATTAAAACCTAAATCACTTAAGTTTTTACATCAATAGCTATGGCGTTGTACTGCCAAAACACTGCTTTTATGCATTCAGTGTTTTCTTTTCTGTCTGTTTTAGTCACATGATGGTCTTTAGTGGTACCAGGTATTAAAATGAACAAGAAAGTAAAGAAAAAAGGTGGTCTAATAATTTTTCAATGACTGTGCTTTTAAATTAGAACTGAAGAGAAAGATATAGACAAATCAAACATTAGCTCCTAAACATTTATTCATTCATCCAGATACTCTGAACTCTTCAACTTCTGTTGACTTCTGTTAAAACAGCAGCTCTGTGGGAAAGTAGGTGCAGCCATTAAACCAGTGATTGTAGCTTTAAAGCAGCAGCTTTTCAAACTTCTCGTCCGACAGCTTGAGGTTAAAGTAGTATTTATATTTTCCAAAAACGCCAGTTTTCCCTCGACAGACCGCTCCGGACTCGTGATTCCTGCATCTCAAGTGAGGCTGTTTGTGTCACGTTTGTAACGACACCCACCTACCTGAACTCTGGCACCGATTGGCTCACCATGAAATAGTACTCTAGCTTTAGCTAATCATCATCACTTATGCGTCTGTCACCCCTCCCTCCCCCTCACCAAAGAACGTCAATCAGAAAAAGAAAAAAAAAATTTTGGAGCTCCTGTGGCTGCTGAGTGAGTCAGTCACATTTATCTAACCACAATTAGATATATCAGTGCATAGTAACGCGCCACTTTTTACTGTCGGTAACGGTAATGGCGTTGTAACGCTTGAAGTAGTAATTAGTTTGATTACCCGTTACTGGGAAAAAATAACGGCATTAGTAACGCAACTATTTTTAATGCCGTTATTCCCAACACTGGTAGCCAACCACATGGAGTTGACTTGTACGGTCTGCAGATGTTCACTGCCGTTCACAACTAGTCAAACTCTTTTATTTGCTGGTAACAGGAGCCATGTGCCCAAAACAAACCATTTACAGGCGTTAGTTAGAATTTAATCCTAAAGAAGGCCATGATGAAATTTGGTTTGTTACCTTAATGAATATTTCCCTAAGAGAGTTTATGGTCTCAGCCATGAGCTTCTACCTTTGCTAAATACGGTATGTTGTCCATCTGGTAAACTTTGTTCCCGTTTGCTGTTGAATGAAAGATAAAGGAGGTTAGAATCCAGAGTTACCTGGTGATTGACAAGCTGCCTCTCTGCTGTCCAGTAAACCAGGATGGAGAGATAAAATCGGAGCGTTCAGAACAGAAGTTTAAAAAAAAAAAAAACAGTGGGTAACAGCCCGACGGCTGTGTTTATGGTCAAGACCTTATGTAAGACTGAATACTGGATACCTGCTACAGCGACTGTAGCATCACTGTTCCTCACATGTGCTTCATATTATCGTCATTTATTTCACATTTAAATATAAACTGAACTGATGTTCTGAAAGTACACGTTTGAGATAACTTTAAAAGAAGCAAAGAAAGTGTCACTCCATCACAATATTAGATAAATTCAGTCAATAATGTTGTCTAATTATATTTTGTGAATTATATCCAACTCCGCTCTGTAACGCCGCTGTTTAATCTCATCAAGGAGTCATGTGTGAACCATTTTTATTTTAAGGCTCATCGAAGCATGAATGATAAAAGGAAATTGAAGCCTGTGGCTAATTACACCTTAATATTTAATTTTGAATAAGGAAATGATAAGACCCTGGCCTTGTAACGCCAAAACCTCATCAAGTATGGACAGTAGCTCACCCAGTCAAAACTGGGAATTTATGCAAGTAAAGAACTCCTGAAGTCTTCCTGCTCGGTCGATCGATACTATCGATCAGCTTTTAATGCCGGGGGAAATCATTGATTGTTCAGACTAACATGACAGGGTTCACTGTTGAATTTAACTCTGTAAGTGATTTAGGCATACCAATTGATGTGTGTCGAGATTTTTGTTTTTTTTTTCGTTCACTTCAAATCATTAATGCAAGAAGCCCCGCCCAGTTCCTGGATAATTGTGCAAGAAGTAAAACCTACAAAAACACAAGTTTTTCTTACTTATTTTTTTATGTACAACATAAACAAGTGAGTGTCTGTTTCTGTTTACCTTTCAGTCTCAGTTTAGGATGAGTCTAGGAACTATTTGTTAGATTATCTTTAAGGACTGTCTTTAAGGAATAGAGGAAGTAGAACATATACCGTACTTGTATGACAACGATGGTATATAAATTCATTTCTTGAATAGTAACACATTTTTGTAACATCTGATTGGATGAAATAGCATGTTTTGACCACAGAGAGGCAGCACAGATCATCATTGAACCCCCCCCAATCCACTTCCTGTTACTGTTACAGAAGATTTATTCTTCTATCGCGATGCTGCAGGCGTGAATATGTAGCTATGCAATGTGTCAACAAGGACAGGCATGGACTGACCATCGGGCGTACCGGGCAATGCCCGGTGGGCCGATGCACATCTGTGGGCCGGCCCAGGTCTGTCATAAAAAAAAAAAGAAAAAAAAAAAAAAAGTATATAGTTTTTATTGACCGCGACGGTAACTTACTGGTAGTTGGCTCATAAAAATCTCCGAGGGGGGGGGGGGGGGGGGGGGGGGGGGGGGGGGGCGACAACGACACACACTCAACAAACTCAAGAAAGAGACACTGACAGCTAATCAGACAAGCGCTCCAGTGCTGCGCGGATGTGAACGCAGTATGAACGTTATTTTCTGCTGAAGGGAGGGGGTGGAGGCGGGGCGGGGCCTTGCGAAGACACGAAGTGGCCCATTGGTTGATTTTCTTGACGGACATTGGGCTAGTCCAATGAAATTTCTCAGCTCTCGTTGGCCCGCCCCTCCCATCCCTCCTGACCAAATTTTGCCGTTTGGCCTGACCGGAGAGTGTGGTGGCTCGTGGATGAGTATGGAAATGGAGAAAAAAAGCACAAAAGCGAAAGGGAGGAGCAGAAAAGCTCAGAGAACGGAGACAAAAAAAATTAAAAGTGGATGAAGCAAAATGTGCCAAAATCATGGAAATGTTTTCAACCACAAGCTCGGGGGCGGGGGCCTCGGGGCCGTCGAGTGAACAGGTGGTTGTCGGACAAGAAGCGGACGACGAGAGGGAGAAGGAGGAGGAGGAGGAGGAGGAGGATGAGGAGAGAGATGAGACCCAGCAGCAGGGCGAGATTGAGGTCAGAATTGCTATTTGGAGGTGATCACCTGTGTGTGTGTGTGTGTGTGTGTGTGTGTGTGGTGTGTGTGGTTTAGTCTTTGTTGTCAAATAATGCTTTGAGTAGATTTGGTGTCCAATTTACAGTGTTAAGTGTGTTAAAATATTAGTGAAACATTGCTTTGCAATATATATATTAATATAATATATATCAATATATATGCATGAATTGTGGCACTGTGGCCATCTCTCCCAAGAAGGTCTCTGTGAGTAGTGAAAGAGTGTATCAATTTTTTGTAACATGGTTACTCTCTTTCATGTAGGCTACTGCACTTTATTTTAATTATTGAAACTTCACTATATGCACATAGTATACAACATGCAGCATGTGCTTCCGCATATCGTATAAATAACCGGCATTTTTGATCCCCGGCGTATGGTGGGCCGCCAGGGATCAAAAATGCCCGGGCCATTTTTTGGTCCCAGTCCAGCCCTGAACAAGGACCAAATGAAATGTGATTGGTCCGCTTGGTAGATGCTCCTCTTTGTGTTCGTGTTTCCCGCCGTTATTTCTCCTTCGTCGGGTAGGACGACAGTTCGCTGCAACGTCTGTAAAAAAACGACGGACGCTCAACTCACATAAAACATCCTTTAACTGCTCCGTCGCTATGTCCGAGCTACATGGAGGAAGTTAAGACCTCCTGCTGAGAGCGGCAGTACTGAAGGAAAACAACCAGTGCTGCCATCTAGTGGTTGGTGGCGTAGTTGCAGACCGCCACCAACAATGACGCACAAGTATCAACGCCAAAGATGGAATATTGGCCGCGTGTAGCTGCTACTGAAAAGCTTAGATAAGCTTTGAGTTATTAGGGTTGTGCCGGTCCAGAACCCCAATCACTGTCATCCTAAGCCCTCTTGTACATTAGACCCTTTACAACAGGATCTCATGGTACTGCATGTACGTAGGCAGGTTCCCAGCAGTGGGGGTCCTGTGTAAAAAACCTTTTATGACACTGCTGATACTGATTTAGACTCGCTCTCGTTCTCTCTTCTGTCAGTACTTCCTTGATTCTCTTCGTCTATATTCTAAAATAAAATAAAAAAGCCGTCCTTGGTGTGGCTTTAAAATGACACCAAACAACGAGGGTCAGGGTAAAAGGCTGCATTTACACCGCAGTAAGTAGCCCAGCTCTGATTTCTGTCCTTCTATGTCAGCAAACGTGAAGGCCGGAGATTCGGATATACTCAGACTGGTTTCAGGCTTCACTCATACGTGGGAATAAAAGTAAACCAGACATTGATCAGAAACGTCTAAGTGCTCAGATCAGTTTTTTTTTCCCCGTGACTGCAGCTCTAATGTCCTTAAAAGTCTGATGGTAAACCCAGGTGGACGGGCACTCCTCTCTCATTTCCACTGTAAAATGCGCCTAATCCTCTGCAAATATTCTCCGGGAAGCAGTGGGTCGGTCAATACCTGCTGCGTCTTGCACTACCTCACAACTGACAACGCAGCGGCTCTACGCCCATCCAGCTCGCAGCTTCCCTCCCTACCTGGTAACCTGCATCAACGCACATATCAGATATGGGCTGCTCAGGAAAGACGAAACAAGCAAATCGTTCAAAAGAAGATCAGACAAAGGCGTTCAGTTGGAACTGGCCATCAAGACGTGCAGTTTAAATTCAGCAAAAGCTGCATTCATGACACGTCACATGACTTGGCATGTCATAACGATGCTACCCCAGCTACCCAGGTCCCATCAGCCATTATTCCCTCCACCAAGGAGGGAATAATGCCGGCGTTTATCTGTCTGTCTGTGTTCAAGATGACTCAAAAAGTTATGGATGGATTTTGATGAAATTTTCAGAATTGTGAAAAGGAAGAATTGATTTCATTTTGGGTGTGATCCAGAAGAAATTCTGGATTCTGGATCACTTTCAAATTTTCAATAACATTGCGGTCAATAGGGCCGGAAATTGTGTTTCTCAATATCTCCGTTAATTATTGCCCAAAACTCATTAACATTTGACTCGAGATCTGATCAAGAACGCGGATTTTATCTGTAAATCGCTATATGGGGGAATTGTTGCACTTGGGTGGAGGTCTGCGCTCTCCGAGTGCTTTTCTAGTCTTTCATGCTTTATTTTCATGAGATGAGGATCCTTACTTTATGCAAAGGCTTTCGCATAATAAGCAACACGTGAAATACGTTTCTTTTCTCAGAACCTTGAGGTGCGGGAATCTCTCTTTTGCATTTCAGTCCTTGCATTATGCTTCCAGTTCAAAACTGGCCTGATAATGTAGCCGTCCTCTCGGCGAGATCGCGCAACCTCTGGCTTTTTGGTGGCTCAGAGAGGCGCCTTCAGTTTGCCGCTAGAGACTTTTGTAATCAACCAGCAGGAGCTATTCAGCGGTGAAGAACGGAGGCATCTCTTTGACTATGAAAGCAGCGACGATTAGAGTGCAGCTACAAGGTCTCTGAAGAGTCCTGCGAGGTGAAAAAAAAGGAAAATGTAAAGAAAATAATGACAGTTGTGGAAGGTTTGTGTATGTAGGGTCCAACGGTGTATGCGCGCTCGCATCAGATGGGAAAAAAAGAAAAACTAAAAAAAACAAAAAAACAACCCCTGACCTTCATCACGGTGGCAATAACTTTTCAAAGCCTGAACTCCTTTGAAAAAAAGCTTTTGTGTGTGTGTAAAGGGGCTGTCAGCACTGAGTCATTCCACTCATCAATGAAACCTTTACAAAAACAGGATTTGTTTTGTTCTGCAGAAGTAAGACTTGTTGGTTTGCTTTGTTTTTTTAAATTGGAGGGCATTCGGCTTGATCAGTGGCGCTGCAGCGGAGCGTCGAAGGTTTCAACGATGAGCGCTAAAAACCATGAAAGGCTTTCACGGACAGTGACGCACGTCAGCGGCTGAAGCAGAAGTTGAAAGTAGACAGTGGAAGCCAAGGTCAAAGTATTATACACAGACTTTTTGATTCAAGAGTTTTGTATCTTTACTAACTAAACATTCATTGAGCAGATTTCAATGTGTTTTGGAAGTCATGAATGCTAAACTCTCATTTGACCATACTGATCACACTTTTAGCGATAAATTAAAGGGGAAATATGTAGGGTCCTATGGAATCTGGGATCACTGAATCGTGGACGGAATCGCGGAATCTGAGGATCAAAAATGGAATTCATTTTAAATGCGCAATACAACAGAACTGAACGGCAATTTGCGTAAATCCACTAACTTTTTCTTCAAATGCAATCCGCATGTCGGCACGTACAAGAGCGCGTCCAAATGGCATCAATGTGCGTCCACCTGGTCACATGTGGACGTGCACAAACAACTCTACCTCTGGAATTAACTCTTGTTTAAAAAGCGTGATTTGGCCTCAGTTGAACCCCTGAGAAAATGGTAGAGATCGTCTTAAACGGCTTCCTCGCCAGGTAAACCATAAATGACCAGAGCGTGTTTACTGGGAGTGCACCAATTATCTGGGACTTTTGGGTAGCTGATAGGAATTGTCTGTGTAAAAATATTTATATGTATATATCAGTGCAGAGGAGGAGGAGCGAGGAAGAGGAGGAAGCTCTGCAGCAGAGTCCCAGACGAGCTGCTCTGATCTGGATGAAAAGACGCTCCATAGCGGTTAGCTGGTAGCGCAACCTGCTCTTAAAGGCAATGGTGGCTGACGCACTGATTGGTTTAACAGGTGGAACGCCCTAACCACTCCCATGCATAATGTAGCGGGTAGCACAGGTGGGATAGCGGGTTTAGGAAGGTGGAAGATTGCGTTATTTGCAGGGGAACGCCCCTCCCGCAACCCGCTATCCCTTAATAGCAGCTTTAGCAGATTTGGCCCATAATCTGTCCAGAGTGTCCTGGTCTGCCCCGTGGTCTTCGAGCGAAGATCACTTAATGAGTAAAAAGCACAAACGTAAAAAGACGAGTCACTCACTGAGCCAAACACAAAGAGGCTGACAATTACGTATTTAAACGGTGATGTCTGTAATAGCTGGAACACCTAAAGAAAAAAAAACACACGGACACACACTCATACACACAACCAGTGTTCAGTGCTTTGGATTTCATAGTATCTACTTTAACTATAGTAAATATAGTTTTTGCTGTTATCAAACACATAGTTTGTCATGACAAACCTGAAAAATATCAGTTACAAGCTAAAATGATTAGTCCACTGCTGTTGCAATTTCTTTCTTTTTTGCACTTTAAATGTATTTTACCTATTTGATTTTTGGATATTTTTTTTCTTAGTTATTTATTACAATTTTTTTTTTGTTTGTCAAAAAGACAAATGTTTTGTTGGATGCAATATGTTTAAAAGTATGAAAACCTTATAGTTTACAGTTATAATTGAATAAATTGTCTTTATTTCATTATTTTATATACTGTCTTGGGGTTAAATTGGCAAAAAATGCTGAAAACGTAATTCTCAAAAATTAAAAAACAAAAAACACCAAAAATGAAAAAATTAAAACAGACTTTGAGAAAAAATAAAACAGATTTCATAGGGCCCTATATATGACACACGTATATGAACTATGGTTGGAACAATGACATCACCGAAGACTGCAGCCCTGCCAACCCCCGGGGCTTCGTCACAGATGGATCCCGGCTCCTCCGACCCAGCCACCCTCCAGGGAGGCCGCCTAACGTCGCCAAGGCCCAGCTGCAATGGAGGTGCAGGAACGACAAATTTGACAGGTGCTTGCGTCCAAGCGTCCTCATTTCAAGTGCCGCTACCGAAACCGTCTCTGAAACAAGCGCTGCCAGAGCTGAAACGAGGTCCGAGCGGTCACCGGCCATCCGCACGCAACGCAATCGGGCGAGCCCGGCGTCGTCAGCCGATTGACCCAGAACATTTCTCCTTGGAAGGGTCCCGAAACTACTCCTGCCAGGAAGTTGGGATCTTGGTGCTTCGTATGAAGCTTACACACTCCCTGACGCCCGTGCACACACATTTATTGAGGTTTTCTTTGTACAGTGATCCCTCGCCAATTCGCGCTTTAAGTTCCGCGGTTTTAATTATTCGCAGATTTTTCAGAAATATATAATAAAAAATCAAGAAAAAATTGCAGAATCATCACAGGATGTTGTGCACATTCTCTCACAGCGCAGAAATGCTGTGAGCCAGCCTGGCCCCTTTAAGAAGGTGGCCTTATGGGTAATGTAGTGTTTGTGTGTCGTGGGACGGCGGAATGAAAACGGGGTTAGATGAAAAGTGTAGTGAGCATCAACAGCAGCCCAGCGTGTATAGATTTACATTCTCTGTTAACCGACAGGAGCCCAACAATACAACCTGTGTGATGTTACAAGTTCCTGCAGTGCCAGAATAAAGTTCCCGTTCCATGCAGAGAAAACCGGACTGTTTCTTTTGTTGTTGCTAGCGTGTTAGCCGCTAATTACGAGCCATAAATAGCACAATACCAGCAGTTTCTTTACTACGGTTCAGAGACCAGAGGCTGTGAAGGTAACAGAAAGACCACAGTTGAGCCCTTGTCTTGTTTCGCTACTTTTTTGCGATTTTTAAACATATTTTAAACACATTATTTAGGCTCGGGGGGCTCCGGCTCCAGATTTTCACGGGGGGGCGCTGGTCCCCATTAACCGCAAAAAATAAGGGATCACTGTAGTTTGGTTTGTTGTTTAGTTCAGTAGATGCCAGGACTTTGATTCGAGCGTTGGAAAGTCGTGTTTATGTCACGTTCAGCATTTCCAGGCTGTGAAGGTCTTGGACTCAAAGAAAATGGATGGAAAGGCGGAACTTCTGTGTCTCTATTTATTCTTTCTTTTGTGTTGAAAGAAACTGCACGTTAAAAACCTTTCAAGGAACAACATGCACAGCAAACCTGCAGGATGCAACACCTAAACCGTCATTATTCCCGTACAATCCAGGAGAATCTATACATTATAAGTGGGCTGATTTATGCTGCATATTGAGGAAATATTTCTGAGTCCAGCGCCAGACCGACCGTCTCCCCATCCCCCAAATTAGCCAGGCTTTTATCTGACCATAATGTACCTCAAGGATTAAAGGCGGTACACAGCTGTACTCTAAACATTAAAGGAATAGAGGGCTTTCAAATCTGGCATTTTACTGCCGGAAAATACATACCACTCTGCCATCATGTGAATGGATGGGAGAGGCATTTAGTGACAAAGAGGTGGCCTTTTCCCTTTGCCATGTAATTTGAAGGTGGGCAGAAGATTCAAGCGTCATCAGACTCCCTGAATGGCTGGATGAACTCCCCAAAAGCGTTCATCAATGCTGTGAGACAGGAGGACAGGACCAGACAGGACATAATGAAATAAAATAATGAATGTGCAGGCGGGTGGGACTGCTGGAAACAGTGCTGAAAAATGAGCAAAAACAGAGTTTAGTTTAAAGCGCTGCCACATAATTAGAAGAAATCTATGAATAACTAGAAGCTCGAGAAAGAAAAGAAACATCGCTGCTCTTGTTTGTCGGCGGTCTCTCCTGTTGGCAGGTGTCTGAACGCTTGTTAACATCGTCTCCCCTCCATCGCCTGACGGGGTGAAAGGGATCCGCTGCTCCCCAGGACAGAGGAGACCTCATTTTTATATGTGAACGCCGCTTGAATGACACACTACAAAGGTTGGATGTGCCGCTGCCCTTTCTCTCTTAAATGGTACGTTGGCATTTAGCTTCACACGTGTCAGCGGAACGCACACCTCTCAAGTATTTCCACCCAAAATGTGTGAAAGCGTGTGCACCCACACCGACATGGGGGATTTTTTTTTTTTTTTTTATTATCAGCTCCCAGAAACAGGAAATAAGGATGGGAAAGTGTGCAAGGGTGGCAGGCGGCACAGAGGATGATAAGACAAAGACCAAGAGAGCAGACTCACATGCACATTACATTTTGAGCCGGTATTTTTGAGCGGCCTCTCCAGATAACTCCCCTGGCGTTGTCCAGAAACACACACCTGCTGCCTCGCACCTCGATGTGATGCAGTGAAAAAAAGATCAGAAAAGGGCTGAAGGTGGCAGAGTTGTGTGAAATGGGATCCAGAGGCTTGCAGAGAGGAACTTATCTGGACAACTTGTGATCCGGTGAAACGGTTTATCGGTTCCTCTTTCAACGCGGGATGTGTTGTAGGGAACCGTATCACTGCTTCAACCCCACAGCTAAACCAGATGTTATTCACAGGCACTTCTCCTCTGGCTCACTTCTGTGGGCTGAGAGGGTCCACCTTCAGGTGGCATCAGCTTAGACGGATCATTTACAGCTGTAGGATCGGGATTGGTTAATCAAGTGCAAGCTAAATATGCTTCATGTGGTCAGTTTTAAAACATCAGCAGTAATAGAATATGAATGATATGTAGGGTTGGGCATTGTTTGGATATTAACGATTCCGATTCTCTGTTTTGATTCCTGTTCAAAACGATTCTCAATTCCAATTCTTTGATGTGTAGGTCAGTTAGATCATGACTTATCTAAAACTAGAATGTTTTCAATAAAAAAACTGAGAAAGGAAGGAGCCTTTTCACCACATAGGTTGTTACTTTTTTCTGTTTGCTCCACTGTCATTTTACCTCTCGCAGCCAACGTGAATGAGGTGTCATGTTGTTTGTTCAACTTGGGAAAAGGAATAAAGATGTCCCTCCAAACGTTCTGGACACCTCGAGTCACTGTTTGCAGGTCCCCAGCAGCAATATTTCACCATGGACTTTATTATAGTATAATATTAACACTGATGATAGGCATCAGAAAAATAGCGAATTAACACAGTCCTTAATGCAGGAGCAGAAAGTATATCCGACCTAGCAACAGTAACTAGGAAGGGGGTGGTGCTTACCGAAAGGTCAATTAAATATGGTACACTCGTTTATATAGGCGAAGGTGTTTTGCCATGTTAGTCGTCGACCCTCCTTTGGCAGTAACACGCTTCCCGCAGATGTTTCACTGCGCCAGGTAGACATCATTTCCTGGACTGAAATGCAGCCAAACTCGAGAGCGGCGTCTCTTGGGATCCATGTTGTGGCGAGTGAAGTCCCGTCGGTGACGGACGTGACGTCGACACTAGCGCAGAGTTGAGAACGCTGGGCAGAGTAACATCAACAAACTAGTGCAGTAAATCAAATCAAAACAAAACAAAACAAAACAAAAAAAATAGCGTGGACATTTAAGAACCGAAAAAAGGAATTGAAATTTAAAAATCTTCTAAACGATTCCAGAACCGGACGTTAGGAACCGATTCCTACTTGGAATCGTTTTTTAGTGCCCAACTCTAATGATATGTGATCTTTAAAAGCTACTTTTGGCATCTTCATCCAAATCAGAGATCATGAGGGCTCTAACAGATTACATCACAGTTTTTAAACCATTGATAGAATTTTTTTTTTTTGTATGATTGGTAGATTTTGAGCCGTTGAAGCAAGAAACAGCATTCAACAGGTCAACAAAACTTTGTCACTGCAATGAAAAAGGCTTTGTTTTATTATTTAATGAAACTGAAGTCAGATACCATCCACCCGTACATGTTAACTTCAGCTAACCCTAACCCCTAACCCCTAACCTTTTATTACTTTTTTATACCTAACCCCAACCCCCTCCTCACCTCCACCCCATCTCCATCTACTCTTACCATTCTTCTCTTGGTCTCTACCTGCCCCCCCTAGCCACCTATGAAAACACAGGATTCATCTTGAATCCGCGGCACCCATATGGACAACTTCCTAACGGGGTTGTCCGTGAACTACACATCACATCCTATACTCAATGGCCTTGGCTGGCACAAGTGCGCCTACACCATGCACAACATAAAAGTGAATAGTACGGCGACTGAACCTCGACTGGACATCGAGTCGTGTGCAACAAGAAACCTATTCCATATTTTCAGGATGTCATCGGACGGTGGAATAAGCAGAGTTGGGCTTATCTCGACAAAGCCCTCAACACAAAACCTAACCCTAACCCTAACCCCTAACCCTAGCCCCCTAACCCTAACCCCTAACCCCTAACCCTAACCCCTAACCCTAACCCCTAACCCTAACCCGCCCAGGACGGCAGCCCAGGCTAAGAGGCCCCGACCGGCCTATTCCCTGCCACCTCCTCCAGCTCCTCCAGCTCCTCCAGGAGGATACCAAGACAGAATCACTCCTGTTGTCCTGGATCTGCCCCGGGGCCTCCACCTGTGTGGTCATACCTGAAAATATCTCCTACTCAGCCGGTGATATGGTTTGATTTTGAAACTTCCTTGCTGTTATGTGCTTCACTAATACAACGAGGTGTAGCTGCGGTGGCTTGTGCTTATCAATCATTTCATTTCAAGTCAAATCATAGGTTTGAGGCGTGATGTTGCGTCCTCAGGCATGATTGCTCCGTTGTTTCTATGAAGCTGCCGTAGGAATACGTGGCATAGATGAAAAAGTGGTTTTAATTACGTATATGCCAAATAGCAAAACCATGAAATGCTGCTTCAAGGTTTTGGTATTGATTTGGTTTGATGAAGCTTCAGTCAGTAAATTCTCATCTTAACTTGTTCATGATGTAAAGCCAGAATAGATTTTCTCCAAGATAAACCTTTTACTGTGAGGCACTCTGACAGTTTCATTGTGTCTTTCTGAAAATAGTCCAAGCCCTTCGTGTTTCCCTGTGGCCTGTCAGAGGCCGCTCTCTCTGGCCTCTCCATCTCTCTGAGCAAGCAGGGATCATTAATGAAGTGGCCTTCTCATGGATATTGACTGGCCTGTCAGCTGGCCTGCCACACTCACTAATAGGACTTATTGGTCTTGGCTTAAGACCTGACAGAGAAAAGGCTGAAAAGGAGGAAAATGAGTGAGAATGCTCCCTCGCTGCAAGGTGGACTCGATTTTTATCACGTAGGCAGCTAAGAGAGTTTTGGATGAAGATGCTGTTACATCTTCCAAAATAAATGCTGGGTGAGAAGTGAAACGGAGTTGTGCAAACACACAGTTGATGCAGTAAGAGAGCAGTAAGTCAGGGAGAGCTCATTAAAATAGATATGATAGGAACACTGGCACTCTCTTCATATCCTAAGGCCTCTCTTAAAATCCCCTTTAAAGACTTTGTGACTTTTTCATGTTACATCATGGCAAAGGGTATGTCACTGGTTTAATCTAATCAATGTGTTTCCATCCAGTTCATTTCAAACTAGGTTTTACACTTTTAAACTCCAAAGATGCAGTTCTGGATGTTTGTGGAGTAAACAAATGACCTGGTTATCGCCGTTAATGTGGCTTGCTCTGGCCATTTGAATCTGATTTCAGATTTCAGTAGACTAGACAGCACGGTGGCTTGGTGGTCGGCGCTGTTGCCTCACAGGAAGAAGGTTCCTGGTTCAAATCTCCTTTCTGTGTGGAGTTTGCATGTTCTCCTGGTGCTTGCAGGGTTTCCTCCATCAGTCCAAAGACATGCATCCCAGGTTAATTGTTGGTTCTGAATTGTCCATAGGAGTGGTTATGAGTGTGCATGGTTGTTCATCTGTGAGACCTGTCCAGGTGGACCCCTGAAGTGAGCTGGGATAGACTCCAGCAGATCCCTGTAACCCTGCAGAGGATTAAGCGGGTACAGATAATGGATGGATTTCAACAGATCCCCATCGCTTTTACAATTTTTCTATTTCAACCTGACTTGCACAAAAGCATGTTACTGAATAATCTCTTAAAATCTCTCGTAAAAATGTGACTGCACAGACGGACAGACCAATCTCGCCTGTGGAGATGAAAGAAAAGCCATCCGTACTACCACAATGGGAGCTCTGAGATAATTACATCAGCCTGCTAACAAAAATGTTGACATGCTGATGTTAAGCGTTTACAGATGACTGAACAGGTTTTATAGGGTACAGATTCATAGTTTTAAAGCTGAGTTATGTCCATTCATCCATCCATTAACTTTCACGTTCCTGAGTTCGGGTCGTGGGAGCAGCAGTCTGAGTAACGACCCACCTCCTCCAGCTCTTCCATGGGAATTCAGTGGCCTCCGCAAGTCCATTGAGAGACATAATCCTGTCCTTCCAACACCTGATGACATCCCTAGTCGGTGTCAACAGCATCCCACCCTCCCTATACGCAGCACTGCTTCACCTGCCTGACTGTTGGTCAAGATCTTCTCACTTTCCATGGCATCATTAACTCCGCCCACACCTGAGTTTTTGCCTCAGGGGTCACAGAGGCCAAAGTTTGCTCGACCTGCCCACATTTGCATGTCGTCTCCGCAGTCCTGCAAGCTAACCAAGCTGGACTGGACTCCTCCAATGTCAGCATGATGGCTTTTACCCAGAGTCGCCACCACCGAGTTCGAGGATTGCTGCTACAGCAGGCACCAATGACGATGCAGCCACTGCTACAGCCGGTCGCCTTGACGGTGGAGGCGATTTCTACGCTGACTCAGTGCTTACTGGATATGCTGTGGACAGGAGATGACATTGTTGAGCTGTCTCAATGTCCCCGTCTACCACGAGTTGTTTTGCCTCGTTCATCACCACCATCACACTGGATACAAACAGCTCCTTCGACGCTGATCTTTTGATTTTAGTTTGTTTTTCTTTTATTTCATCTTTCATTCTCTGATTATTCTCTTATTTGCTGGATATTGGCCAACAGTGAAAGTGATGTTTTTATATTCACTGGGTAGCATGGAATGGTAGATGCAACCAGCTGCGTCATTGTAAATAAAGACGTGACGACTGAAAGACAAAGCAGAATGTTGGTCCAATGCCTACAAGGTTTGATCGCTGCTAATGGAAGGGAAGCTCAAGATCAGGTACTCTGAACCGTCGGTAGGAGGCAAACACTTGGCATCAGTGTGTTAACACAACCCCGACTGTATCTGGTAAACTTCAAAAACTCTCGGACACGTCCAAGTTCCTTCCCCACCAGAGAGGTGATATTCCATATCCCAAGAGCCAGGCTCAAGGGAACCAAGGATTCGGATGCCAAGGCCCATGCCTTCCGCTGCCATCCAGATCAGACTGCACCCAAAAGAAACGGCCCGTCCTGCAGGTGGTGGGTGCACCTGATTTGATTTAAGACAATCCATTGGCTATTACTTAGTTGAGATCTTTTAACAGGGAAGTCGGGAAGCTGTACGATGTGAACTTGAAAGAAAATACCCAAATTGACCTCTGACACTAGAAATCTTCATCTTTCTTGACTGGCAGCTACATATCTTTCATTTCACCTTAATAAGAGAGTCATCCCAAATCCCTAACAGTTCTTGCATGATATAGATGGAAAGAAATTATGGGTTCAGAGCAGAATTTGGGTTGATTGAATAAAATATCTTCATGATATCGGATTTTAAACTGTTATTGCGCTCTGACAGTCTGCGGTTTTTGAGCCAATCTCCAGTAGCAACTGCAGTTTTTAGCACTTCATTTCTCAGCTCCAGAGGTTGGTAAGTGGTAATGAGAATAATCACTTCATTCAGTATTTTACCCGTCAACCTATAGAGAGAGGGCATTTCACAGGAAAAAAAAAAGAGATGCGTTGAAGCCAACCCCCACAGAGCTGATTTCAACACCTTTCAGAACTCCCGTAGCGCCAGACAAAAAAAGTTAAATTAACATTTTCAAAGCAGTTAAACATTTAGCACCAGGCCAGAGTTCCTAATTCAGCTCACATGTGTTCAGGTAAGAACAAAGGGATTCAAAATGACTGTTTATAGTGAACTATTTAGGTGGTGTTAACGTCTGTACCAGTTCAGAGTGCCGTGTTTTCAAAATGTGATAAAAGAATCTCAATAATGATTTCCACAAGCATTTATTTTTCTGTTTTGGTTTTGAGACACTTGTATTGCAAAGTCACGTCTGCAGACCATCAGCGATGCTGCGTGGATTCTGAATATCAAATGGATTATAAACTTTAATCTCAGACATATAATTTACCTGTCCGTGCTCCTCTGCTCTCTGGATGCACCATGATCCTCATTAAGATTCTTAGTGAGCAGCTTCCATCTCCTGTAAAAAATGGGATTATAAAATGATGTTTGGATATTGCTTGTTTTCATTAGGTTATATCCAGCAAGAGTTAAATCTAACCAAAATACAGTGGCAAGAAAATGTATGTGAACCCCCTTAGTGTTGGGTTTTTTCTGCGTTAATTCACCCTAAAATGTGATCTCAGTTGTATTGACAGGCAGCTCAGAATAGATGATGCAGAAGCTTCTGTGGACTGATGGATTCCCTAAATACTCTAAGATAACCCTGCGTTCCTTTCCAGCCTCACATAGATCCTCTACTCTTGACTGTATGTGTTCAGGGATCCTTTTTACGAGAAGTGGCTTGCATCAGTAGATGCCTCTCCTGCACAGCAAACTTCAATTGTTTGTCATTTATCAGTGCAAGAAGGTTGAGACCACACCTCCAAACTTGTTTTACTAATTGGACTCCATTTAGTTTCTGTTGCAGCTGTTGGTCTACAGGTTTCACTTGCTTTTTCTGACATTTCTTTTGAAATAGCATTTTTGTAGTATGTTGTAATGTATTAACTCAAACATGCCCGTTGGAGTAGTTAAGTAATTGGTAGAGTCGGTGCTTAATGGTTGGAATGATCATTGGATTTCACCTTCAGTGGGAGTGAAATTCAGCAGTAAGTCAGTGTAACCTGAGCAGACAAACACTCGGGGACCATACAAACATAAGCAAACTCGCTGGTGCTGTTCTGCAGGAAGTAGCGGTGCTGCTGTAAAAGGTTAGTTTGGTGGCCTTTCTACAGAAGGTCAGCAAGTGTCTTCTAATAAGAAGGTCCCAGAACGGCGGAGAACTCAATCTGTGGTGTGTGTGTGTGTCAGGGGAAGGGAAAGACCGATGAACTTCACTTTTTATTAGGAGCCGACAGGGAATTGTCGGTTCGGTCGGCAATCAATAGGCTGAAGGACGAGGGTGTCAGGAAAAATGAGGGGGCCTTTGCTTTGTGACTCGCTGTGAAGGGGCATAAAGAGGGAGCAGAGACGGGGGGAGAGATGACTGGACATCCATGACAAAAGTGAGAGATGGACGACTTTCTTTTTTTTTTTTTTCCGTCCAGCAGAATCCTGACAGTGTATGTAAATGCATATGTGGGTGAGCTGGAAGAACTTCCTCGGCGTGAGCCGTCTGTCTGGGTGAGGAGGTTATCAGCCTCAGCAGAGAGGCTTCCCCATCTATCACCAGGCTCTTCGTTTGATCTCCCACCATCCCAGGAGGTCTTCAGCTCACACTGAAGAGGTCACACTGTATGACTGGCCCTTCCGGTCCTATCAGATCATCCTGGAGAGTGAAAAGCTCTCAGGAGGTCTCGCTGACTTCGGACAAGCCGGAGCTTGATACGATGTTTCCTATGTTTGACTTTCACGCTTGAAATAGAGAACTGTTATGCTACCCTGTTTGTTCATTTGTTTGTTCTGTTTAGACTGGACATGGGCAGATTGTCTACAGTGGGTGACTCATTGTGAGTTTGTGGTTTGCTGGAAATTTCCAAATTGAACTTTCTGAATTAAAAGCAGAGCTTCTCATGACTAAAGGTGAAATCGAAGTGACTGATCCCAAGGAGTTTTTAGCAGAGCTAGATTTGGTACAATAAAGACATGGAGTGGGACACATTTCAAATCAGACAGTTCCACTTAAGGTGCGACTACATCTGAAGGTCAGTTTCCTCGTTCAGACTGAAGATGAAATTGCTTTGTCGACCTGGTTCTCCTTCTGGTCCACATCGGCACAGCTGTGCCAACAGAAGCTTGACACAAGGATCGTGTCACATCCGGATTAAACGTCTTAATTTGTTATGACTTTCTGCATAGTCAAATGTTTACATACCCTTGGCAATTATGTGGTACAACTGCTGTTAAACTGTTTAACTTGGCTCAGATATTCTGGAAAGAAAGCATCGTGCTGGGGCTTTGGTCCACTCCTGACAGGACAGTGGATCCGAGCGAGGTTTCAGGACGCTTGCACTCGCCTTTTCAGCATCGCCGGCAGAGTTTCTGCATTGTGGTTGGGGCAGGCGTCTGGATAATGGCTCGACACCTTGTTCTCCTCAAGTCACTGTCCAACTAAGCTGGAGGTTTACTTTGTGGTCATCGTGCGTCTAGGAAGACCCATCCATGCCCCAGCTTCAGCTTGCCGGCTGCTGTTTTGAGATGATGCTGCCAGTATGTCCACATAATATTCTGCTGAAGCTCCCATCATGATGCTGCCACCCCCATACTTAACAGCTTCCCCCTCTTTTCCTCCAAACGTAACAATGACCATCATGACCAAACGATCACATTTTTTCTCATTTTAAAACAGGGCACATCTCCAAAAGTTAAGATCAAGATTTAAGGCATTCTTTAAAATACAATGGCAGGCACATCTCTAAGTAAGTTACTCTACTAGAACTTCATAAGGCCAAAACATCATCATCATGTTCTCCAAGCTGCTTAAGGCCAAGGAGCCACATCTGGCTTCCGAACCAGTTACCAGCAGAGAAGTCTTGCAGATCCCAAATGGCCACTTAAGAACTTCAGAGAAATGAATAAAGACCTATTGGAGCATGATCAAAATATAACATGGCTCAAAACGTACCTGGAGAACAGGAAGTACTTTGTGTCAGTAGGCAGCTTTACATCTGACCAGACAAAAAATTACATGTGGTGTTCCCCAGGGTTCCATCCTGGGGCCTCTTCTGTTTAACATCTACATGCTCCCACTAGCCCAGGTAATAAAGAACAACAATATTAGTTACCATAGCTATGCTGATGACACACAGGTATATATTACAATGTCACCAGGAGACCGAAGCCCTGTACAGGCTCTCGGTAAATGCATTGAGGAGAATAATGACTGGATGTGCCTTAATTTCCTACAGCTGAACAAAAACAAAACTAAGGTGAGGCCACGTTTGCCACCAGGACCGTTCCAGGTACCTTTCCAGCTTGGCTCACAGGACTGCTCGCCGACTGCTCTTTGCCTGGACGGCTGACTGACTGAGTTCTGCTGGGACAGATGTCGTACCGAGCTCAAAGCTGCAGGTCCTGGTGGAGCCAGGCCTCGCTGCAGACCTCAATGGACAGACCCGCTCCGGTGTCCTCCAAAGACCTAGAAAATTGGGCTTCAGACTCGTTCTTCAGAATGGAGATGTCACAGATGCCAGTTTCGCCACAGTCTTGTCTCAGTCAGTCAAGTCAGGGTATGTATATTTTAGACTTTGAAGAAAGTCATTAAAAAAATCTACAATAATCTCTCTCATTATTATGACATTTTGCAGATAAAAATCAGGAATTCCAACTGAACTAGAGGAGCAGCTCTCATGCATATTTCATCTGCGTTTCTTGGCCTTTCTCTCATGAAGTTTGACCAATCTGAAGAGGAAGAGGAGTCGGTGTTTCTGTGGTTTATAACTGTTGGGTTATCTTTGTAAAACCTTGAAGCTACATGGGTGTAGCTGAACTCAGTCACTTATGTTTTATTTTCAATAAACCTTTGGTTGTGTTTTTGAATGAGAAATTAAATAAAAAGTCACATAAATGCAATGAAAACACTTTTTTTGTCTCTCGCGTGCGTGTTTCATCCCCCCTCTGCTCTTGTAAAGCAAATCTTGACATCAATATATCTCCTGCGATATCCTCGACGTGAGTGCAGATCAGCCCGTATGAATGTAACAAAACAGCCTTTCCTCTGGCCCCGTCCTCCCGACTAAAAGCCTTTTTGACATGAATTAGCATGTCGTCCTTAAAAGGTAGACGGGTCCAATTTTCCTGTAAAAGGTCTGTCTGTAATAGGTACTCCGTCACAAATTTCAGCCCGCTCTAACCTTGAAAAAGGACCCATATACTTGTACCCTTTTTTTTTTTTTTTGGCTCTTTTCTCTACAGCTCCTTTTCCTCTCAGATTCCTGCTCTTACTCTCCAAACTGTTTGAGAAGAAAAAAAACATACAGAGGGAAAAAAAATACCATGTCAGATCAAGACTTATTATTAAGAGCAAAAAACAAAAAAAAAAAAAAAACTACAACAACAAAGCTAGAATTTCCATAATGCATTTTAATGGATGGGCGATGTGTTTCAGCAGGTGAGACCAGAGGGCAAAGGCTTCCCAGACAAACACAACAATAAACCTGTCAAGCACCATTATGCCGCAGATATTACAGGTTGTTAGGGAATGGAAATGATGATAATTAGCTAATTCAGCTATAATCTCATTTGTTTGGCCTCACCTCTTGCTAATACGACTTTGACCCTGACGCTTTAACATTCCATGCAGCATAGACGAGAGAGCCGGGATGCTAATTTACCTGGGATGTATATTGGCTGTTGCATTGTTGTGCAATAATCATAGATTTGAGGGAGGAGGTAGCAGCATGTGCCTTTGAGCTGTTTGTTGTTAATAATGCCCCACTCTGATATGATAAAACGCCTGTGCAGCACAGCAACTGCTGCACTTCTGTGTTTTAACCAGCTGCTCATATACATGTCCATTCTTTTTTTTAATTTTGCTTTTCATGTCATTATTATTTTGTCAATTTTTTTCCGCTGATGTTCACTGTCATATCCACACCATCAAGCACCTTTAATCCTGATCATAATGGGTCAATGGTTATAATTATTACAGACATCTTGCAGTACCCTGTGAGTCAGAGGCTTGTAGATCTAGCTTGAAGCAGTTGTTTCCTGTATGTTTGGATCAGTCTCTCATGTCATTGTCGTCCACTCTTTACAACACTGTTTGGGCTCATTGAGGTTTTTGGACATGCAGGTAGTCGCAGCGCATCTTCAAGTCTCAAACCTGATTATTTTACTGTCCAGCTTTCTGCTGTTGATTAGCCTGGTTTTTATGAACATTCAGCTGCCTCTCGAATGACTGGTACGCAGAGGATTCAGGGTCTGAAGGACTGCTCGGTGCTCAGGACAACCCCAAATTAGTATCCCACCACCCAAATTAACTTGGGCGGGTTAACTTGCTAGGTTTGGTTTTTTGAATATTGAGGCCACTCTGGTCTGAAAATAATTCTCCGTCTTCTTTTATCTGGTGCCGTTGAAGAGACTAAAAACAAAGACCAATTAAAGAGTTTGATATACAAAGATTAATACAAAGATTCAATATGCCATGCAGAATGTTAAATGAGAATTTGGATATCTTCTCATTCGTAAGAATTATTATTATTGTGCAATGGTGAAGCAGTCAATTCGGTTGTTAAACAAGGCACTGACAACTGACGGAGGTGCAAAACGAGTTTATTCTCATTTCTCTAAGTCTGCAGATTCACAGAGAGGTCATTACAGAATGCTGGATCGTTCAGAATGACAAAGACACAAAGGGCGGACAGTTCATCTAAACGACAAGTGGAAAACAAAGAAACCTTGAGATCTGTCTAGACGTCCACACGTCAAAACTTAGCTACTTGATGGAGCCAGTACAATAACAACCCAGCCGATGGTACACTTGTGCACAACACCACCGAGGCACTGCCGTGGACAAATCCACACAGGATGTCGGACTGTGTCCTTTCTAATAGCTACAGAAAGGCGGATCCTTGCGTTCTTCTAAGTTAATTGTCCTTTTTCTGAAGATCCAGGTGGCCAACAGCTCTGAATCACAGGTCCAGACACATGCTGTTGTGTTGTTTGTCCAGGAGATGAGATGTCCCTAAAATGTGTTTATCTATGCTAGTCACAAACTTCCTTGGAAGACAGCAGGTCAGGAAGTCAGGATGTCCCAGTCATCCGGTCATAAAAGCAGACAGCATTCCTACATGCAATAACGTTTAGGTTTAACAGTTAAAAACAGTTCTGAGTTGATTCTGAAATCCTGAATCTTAAATGGTCTCAGATCTGGAGGTGCTGATTCTCATCCCTGCCGCTTCACACTCGGCTGCGAACCGCTCCAGCGAGAGCTGCAGATCCCCACTCGATGGCGCCAACAGGACCACGTCATCTGCAAACAGCAGAGAACGAGATCCCGACACCACCGAACCGGAACCCCGCCGTTCCTTAACTGCGCCTAGAAATTCTGTCCATAAATGTTATGAACAGAATCGTTGACAAAGGGCAGCCCTGGCGGAGTCCAACTGTCACCGAAAACAAATCTGACTTTTACAACGGGCAATGTGGACCAAACTCCCACTCCATCTTGTACAAGGACTGGACAGCCCGTAACAACGGGCCCAGCACCCGATACTCCTGGAGTACCCCCCACAGGACGCCTCAAGGGACACGGTCAAATGCCTTCTCCAAGTCCACAAAACACATGTGGACTGGTTGGGCAAATTCCCATGTTCCCTCCAGGAATCTAGTGAGGGTATAAAGCTGGTCCAGTGTTCCACGACCAGGACGGAACCCACATTGTTCCTCTTGAATCTGGGATTCGACAATCGATCGAACTCTCTCCTCCAGCACCCCTGCATAGACCTGACCAGGGAGGCCTGAGGAGTGTGATTCCCCTGTAGTTGGAACTCACCCTCCGGTCCCCCTTCTTAAAAAGGGGAACCACCACCCCGGTCTGCCAATCCAAAGGTACTGCCCCCGATTTCTATGCGATGTTGCAGAGACGTGTCAACCAAGACAGTCCTACAACAGAACCAGAGCCTTCAGGAAATCAGAGAGGATCTCGTCCACCCCTAGAGCCCGGCCACTGTGCAGCTTCTTAACTACCTCAGCGACCTCAGCCTCAAGTAATGGACAAGTCCACCTCTAAGGTGCAGCGTCTGCTGTGGTGCGAACTCTGTACCAGGTCCGTTATGGTGAAGAGAGAGCTGAGCCAAAAGGCAAGGCTCTCCGTTTACTGGTCGATCTTTGTTCCAACCCTCACCTATGGTTATGAACTGTGGGTAGTAACCGAAAGAATGAGATCGCGGATACAAGCGGCGGAAATGAGTTTTCTCCGCAGGGTGGCTGGACTCTCCCTTCGAGATAAGGTGAGAACTTCAGTCATTTAGGAGAGACTCAGAGTAGAGCCGCTGCTCCCTCACATCGAGAGGAGCCAGTTGAGATGGTTCAGGCACCTGGCTAGGATGCTCCCCAGACGCCTCCCTGGAGAGGTGTTTCGAGCATGTCCAACTGGGAGAAAACCACGGGGCAGGCCCAGGACCCGCTGGAGAGATTATATCTCTGGGCCTGGGAGCGCCTCAGGAATATCCCAGAGGAGCTGGTGGAAGCAGTTGAGGGGGGGAAGGTCTGGGCCTCTCTGCTGAAATTGCTGCTGCCCCCGCGACCCGATTCCGGACCAAGCGGGAGCTAATGGATGGATGGATGGATGGTCTCTGGCCTTTAGAGATGCTCAATGAATGTGCGGCTCATTTCTTGTTTCCTGTTAACGAGAGTCGGGTCATATTAACTGTCATTTGATTAAAACGGTCATTTTGGTGAGAGCAAATACAGAGATACAACAAAAAGAAAAGCATGGCTTCATAGCGGTACAGTCTGGGTGCTGATCTGGTGAGGCTGCAGTCCAGAACTGAAAATATTTGGGGCACCATGGAACAAAAACTTTATATCCCCCGTCCCAACTTTTCTGATATGCCATCAAATTACCTTATTTTTAGCTTAACATGGTAATTTCCTCAATTTTACATGTTTTCTATGTTGTAATGTAAAATAAATGATATGTTCATAAGACTTGTAAATAATAATAGTGTCCTAAACGTCCTTTTGGAGGCAGCTTTTAGCATCCTGTGCAGTCATCCCAGTTCTTTTCCTCTTCAGTACAACAAATCATTCTCATTCCTCTGGATTCGCTTTGATTTCCTGGAGGCGGCACCAGGAGATGCAAAACAAACTGGTCTCTTCATGCTACTGGACAGGCGTACAACCGGGCGACAACCAGACCAGGATCAACAAAAGACATGAGAACTGGCCTGCAGTGGAGCGGGAATGTTGGCCAACGACTGTCGTCAATTTTGCAGTAAAACGTGTCGATCCAGAATTCACAGGAGATCATTTTCGATGACTCTGGCTGGCCAGGCAAGGGTTGTGACACCCTGTGATTATTTGCAAAGAGTTGGACACGTCCTTCCTCAACATTCACATCAACCAAAATACATCTGGCTGAATCCTTACACATTACCTCACCCACCCTTTACATATGGCTAATCTGCATATGCAAGTGTTTACAGATGCATGTATACTTCACTTTATTCAACCACATGCTCTATATATGGACACACTAGCACTTGCACACATGTCATGTGCTGCCATAAAAGCAAGCAAATGGAAGTACCGGAGACAAACACGCTCACGCTCAAACGGCATAAATGAGTACTTTTCCTTGCAGATGCGTCCACACTGTAATCTGCCGTTGACCAGTCACATTCCTCCAGCCTGGGCTGCAGCACATGCTCAAGTCTCCTCTTTAATAAACGCTCCATAGGCACTGGGCTTTGGGCCAGGATCTAGGCTGGGGGCTGTCGGAGGGCTGAGTCATGGTTATGTGTGTGTGTGTGTGGTTGGACCAAGGGTTTGGAAGCCAACCCTTTCATCCCGTGTCAGCCCAGGCTGGGTGTGAGCAGCTACGGGTTGAACTCCAGGATTTATTGGTTCCTCTGGTTCCTTGGTTCATATACTGTGAGCCCAGGATGCTCGGTCGGAAGCAGCTTCCTCTCTGCGGTCCCGCAACCTCCCTCTCTCCCTGTCTTAAGTGTCTTCTGACAGGGACTAGCATCGAGCCGGTATAAAATCTGCTGTAATGACAACCAACAGACTAACAGACCACCGTGACTGGCTGCGGGTTGGCCTGGATGAGTCGGAGGACGAAGCTCAGCTAAACAGCAGGCAGCTTGGCCAAACTTCCTCTCTGTGGTCCCACAGCCTCCCTCTCTGTTGTAATTGTCTTCTGATAGAGGACTACTATAAAGCTACTATGAAATTTGTTGAAATGTCAACCGTTTGAAGACGATCAAGTGGATATTTATTATATGGTTGAATGCTGCAGCCTGGCTGTTTTTACTGCAGGTGAGGGTCAGCTAATCATGCATCTGTGTCATCTTCCTGCTGTGCATTGACTTTTAAGTCTTCCTCACCTCTGGTAATGGGAGCTGCCATTGTTGACTGGCAGTCCACCACCCTCTGTGCAGACTTTTCATTTGGTGCTTTCGTGGTCAGTTGCCGTCTAACAAATGGAGCTTACTTCAAGTGCACCTTCAGTGCTACAGAATCCCTGCACAGGTGCCACTTATACGGATGACCCCTCCATAAGGTGAATATCACAGGTCAAATATATTCATAATTCACATTTAAAACAACCAAGATGGACGAAAGAGTCTTACATCAAGATAAAACGATCAAAATCACAACATCAAAATATATAATGACAAGAAGCTAAATCTCTGCTTCAAGTGAGGGCGTGAGCCTGTGGAAAGCAAGATTTGAATGTAACAACAGCTTGAACAGGTAAGTATTTCAGAGAATGCACAACCTGCTCTGTTTCTGAGTCTGTGTCTGAAAATATCAAGGACCATCTGACTGGAGCCTCTAACTATAAAGTTGCTCACACAAATTAGGTCACGTTGACTCATTTCAAACCTCAAAAACATCTTAAAATCCACCGTAAAGTCAACAGGAACCCAGTGGAGCAATGCCAGAATTGGGGCGATAATTTCCTTCGTTTCCTTGTCCCAGTTTAGAGCCCAGTGGCAGCATTCTTCCCTGATTGGAGACTGATGTAGAGACGACTGCTCTAAGGCCACAAAGAATTACAATAGTCTAACCGTGTGGTTATAAATGCATCTATGACTCTTCCAAAACCACCACAAGATGGATATGGCTTCACTTTGGCCAAAAATCGTAACTGGGAGAAGCTGGTTTTGAACAGAACTGATCTGGTTTTTTTTTCAACATTCATGTGAGTAAGCAACCCCAGAGGGCTAGAAAGGCAGCACAGTCCTCCAGCTCACCTGTGGCCTTCTGTGGCCTCCAGCTTCCATCTGACTTTCATTGACATAAAGAAAGTTCAGGTTCAACTAGTTCGTCAGGTCACCAAGGAGGCTGGAGCGAATCATGAGATTCATCCAAATATGTCTGGATGTCATCTGCAAAACAATGACAGGACAAATAACATTTCTTAAAATTGGACCAAAAGGGGAGCATGTAAAAGAAGAACAGCAGTGGCCCCGGAATAGTGCCTTGGAGCACCCCAACCAGATAGAGGAGCCACAGAAGAAGGAAACCCACTGAGTTTGTGTGACTTGAATCAGTCATAAAACTGCTGCACACGAGCTCACAGACGTGCAGATGTTCATCCAGATGCAACCATTTCATCCTCGTACCCTTCCCATTTCACGCAGGATTTGAGAAGCTGTGTGACAGAACGTACAACACATTTATCCAACATATCGATCACGGCGCAGACACTCAGAAGCCTGCCTCGAAGCTGTGCCCACCTGTATCTTAACCTCTCTCGTCACTTTGATTTGTAAAAAGGAAGAAAAAGACGAACATAAAAATGAATCGGCTTCACTGACTTTGCAGTTTGATCATAACCGTTTGAATGATTGTCACGTTGTCTTTTGTGATTTTCTTTTTTTTTTTTTTTTTTTCATTTAAACAGTGATGAAAGTTTTACCATTATACCAGAAACAGAACAGTTGTTGATCCTGCACCCATAAACCATCTTTTCTGTTGGATTCACATTTGTGGAAAAGCTATTATCAAGTTTAGAGAGAGACTGTCGTACGACTCGGTGTAAAGGGATGTTGTGTCGCCAGCTTGGTACGCTTTATTCACTTTGATTGTTTGACTGCATTTTAAGAAATGTTGTTACTTTGGACTTGAAGATCTTTGTGTGATGTATTAAGACTGTTACATCTAAGCCCTCGTATGTGACACTGAGCTCCTGGGTACAGTGATGTAAATAAAGCCTGGCAGTTGGCTTGCAAATGACACAAACCGTGTCATTTGTTGTCATTTTTGTGTCTCCTTTTGTCCCTTTTACGTCTCACTTTCTTCAGTTTCTGTCTTGTTGTTTTTTGTTTTGCATGCTTGGCTCATTTGCATTTCATGTCGGTTCTTTTGTCTCCCTTTCTGGTTGTTTTGCATCCCTGCTACAGCGTGCGGCTGTCTCCTGTCTTTCTGTGGTCATTCTCCATGTCGTCGTGGTCAGTGTTTGTCGTGTTCGTTTTCTCTGACCTCTCCATCCGTCCCCCCCAAACGTGCCGCTGACCTGGGAACCCAGCCACTCCAGCCTTCCTGGCCTCGCTTCGTCTTTTTGTCTCACTCCCTCCAACCGCCTCGGCTGTAGCTTTCCTTTCTCCTTTCCGTGCGTCCGTTACTTTCTCAGCTTTATTTCTGAGCACAATCAAAGCAGCCCCTCTGCACCCTCTCGCTGTCCTGAAACAGCGACGGGCTCGAGGAGAGGTTTCCATAATGCACCTCTCAACAACATTCATTAGGCTAACCCTCGCCCCCACACATGCCTCCATTTACACATGCTGGACCCCTCTCTCGCTCCCCATCGACCTCCATCTCCTTTGTGCTGTGATATGAATGCACTTTGATGCCTAATAAGTGGCTCTGTCCTTTTTGACATGAGCAGCCTGTGCCTGCCCTGTTCAGCCAGTAATTAGCCTGCTCTCCTTACTTAGCAACCATGTTCAAATTAGACCGCTCCTTCCCTCTCTCTCTCTCTCTCTCTCTCTCTGTCCTCCCTGCACTTTCCTGTCTTTCATCCATTTATGAGAACTGTTTGTACATCACTGCTGCTCCATCTTACTGTCTGCGGCCCTCTCCCTCATCTTTTCGACGGTTTTTCTTTGTTGTCTCTCCTGATCATGTCAAGTCGAGCAGATTTTGATCAAGATGTGTTTCATCAAATGTCTGCATGAGGATGCAACTCTTCCAACCCAAAGCTGAACCCTTTTTTTTTGCTCATTGTCTTAACATGATTTGTGAGTTACTGAGATGATTGTTCATTGCTCAGGTGAGGATACACAAGCCTGACTGGTGGGCTGGACAGAGGTGAAGGGATGTGTACATCAAAACAACTGACTGACAAATGTTTTGAATTTTGCATATAGTTGTGCAAAAGTCTTCCACACCGCATGAGGGCGTATAAGCCACTCGTATAAGGTTATACCTCGCACTGTACAATTTGCATTTGCTTAACCTTGGGTGTGACATCAAGGATGGCATGTTGATGAGCCGTCTTGAATCGTACACTATGACTGATGCAGAAGAGGATGAAGAATTACGTCATCACCGTACGCTGACAGTAAACAAACACATGAAATGAGTTGCCAAAAAAGAAAAACAGATAATCGGAGGAGATAAAGATGATTGTAGAGTTTCAGTCTGTGTGATACGTAATGGTGGCGTTGAACGAGAAAAGACGGCTCGTACGGGAAGGAGACAATGACGTATGACATCATCTCTTTGCTAGCATATCCAATCCAGCGAGTCAACACCACCACCATCACCTCATCAAGAGGTTTATCACGGTGTCTCGTCCTACCACAGGAACATTGTTCAGGTCTTGAAAGCCTCTTCAGCGGGGCTGTTCCTGGTAATGGAGATTACGCGTCAACGATCCGGACCTGAAAAACTACCCTGGTCCGGTCAGGGTTCGGGCAAAGAGACCAACGTGGGTCTTCTTATTTTTCTTTAGCTACGGTTGCATTTATTAATACGTCATTTCATCAGTCAATGGAATTGTAGGATTCTGATGCTGCTAGACCAGTGGTGCGCAAACTGTGGTATGCGTACCACTGGTGGTACGCGAGCGCTCTCTGGTGGTACGTGGGGGAACGTTAGGACTTTCCACATTTTCTCTTCTTTTTTAAATTAAATTGGAAACATTCAACGCATTATAAATACGTTTTGAAACAAAATTCAGGTAACAATGAATAACCAAAATAAGGAATAAAACCTCTCCTGTGAATTTAAAGCTAGCTGAGAAGGCATTTATGGCTATATTTTAAAATTGGTCATCATGGTGGTACTCAGAGACCTTAACAGTTTCTTAGGTGGTACGCACTATTAAAAGTTTGAGAACCACTGTGCTAGAAAATTATATCGCGTAGAAATGGCTGTCGTCAAATATTGTAGGACATGTGTAGGCGCCCTTAGGCACCTCTCGTCTGTCGTTTTATCCAAAGTTTTAATGACGTGCATATTTGTTTTCCAGTCTTATTGAGCTGCAAACATCTGAATGAGACAGGTCTCCTTGCAAAGAGTTAAATCTGCGTGAAATTTGCTTGCAGAGTCAATTTTGTTTTGAACATTGTGTGGTTTTATTTCGTTAGGGCTTTTCTGCGGTTGATGTTGATTCGGTGAACATGAGTCTGGAGTGATAATTAAGAATCAGGCTCAACCGGTCCAAGAGCAATGCCAAACTGTGGACCAGTTAATAAAGACTTCAAGCGATTTAAAGTGTTTATCTCCAACAGTCGGCGAGGAAACACCTCTTGGTGTGCTGAAGTGACAGTGGCCGGTTAGGAGCCGAGACTCATGAGCCGAAATCGTGGACCGTTTAGCCGTCTCTTAGTCCAGGGTGGCCCGGACTGGCTCGGTTAAGCACTGGAAGTGACAACGGGAAGGCAACTGGCCTGACTCGGGGTCATCAGGCTCGCTTTGGCTCCCAGTGCGCTAACAAAGGTACGATTGTTAAAAAAAAAAAGCTTTGCTGCACATTAAGTCCAAATACTAACAAAGAGACATTTGGGCGTTAGTTCCTGGACATACATCTCATTGTTATAACTATAAGCAGAACTTATTTCTCTCTATCATCCTCGCACTTTTTTAATCAAATTTACGCCACTAAGGTTTGTAAATCTTCCAGATAAATCAAAATGAAGTCTTATACATTTCACTGATATTATTGTGATGCTGTGAGTCCAGCAGCCTCTGGAGACAGGAAATGGGGACGAAGATAGAAAGAAAGGAGCAGCAACGGTCCACGGACCAGGACTCGAACCTGGGTTACGAGCCAGTCGTCCCTTCAAACGCCCAAATAAATGTCCTCAGGCACAGAAAAGATGGTTTTCTTCACCGTTTATCCCCTTTAAGGCTCCAAGTAGCAGGATATCTTGGGACAGATCGAGTAATCTCTGCAAATTAGCATGTAATTGTGATCCAGAAACGGCACCGCTGGGAATGGCCAGTTCTGTGGGCGAGTTAGTAAAACTGCAGTGATCTGTGAACACATTCATGAATTCAGCTCATTTTAATAAAGACCATAACAGTCTACCAAGAGCAGCAGCAATTAGCATGGAGTCACAAACCTGTTGGTATCTGAAGCGGGTAATTTACCGACTACACGAGTGCAGCTTGTTTCTTCTGAATCTAAGAGAATGAGGCGTTGGATGATACGGTAAAGATACGGTGAACGGAACAGACACATCCTCTAAAGGGCAAAGTGATGAAACACTGTCAAAGGGTTCTGCAGCTTCTGTAATCTTTAAATTGACTGGAGTTAAGTAAAAGCATAAATATATCCCTCAAACATTCTTTTGGAGATTTTGTTTTTCTTCAAAGGCCACATCGGCCTGTTTTAAACAAAACAGTTTAGTTTTCACTGAAATATTTCAACTATGTGAAATGTTTTCATGAATCTTTCTAAAGTATAGGACTGTTTAAATCAATTTTCCAGCTTCAGCCGTCCTGATTCAAACGAACAGATCACCGTCAGGTTGTCATCCAGGTCGCCACGGAAACATCTAAGATGTGCAGGACAGCGCCGCTGGAGGGCTGGAGTTTGATATGGGACTGTACAAATGAAGGTTAAAAGAAAAACGTGTCCTGAGAGCCAATAAAGTGAGAGCTTTCTGGTCCATATATGGCAAGGAATAATATCAGTAAACGTCAAAATAGAACCACGTCCACCTCACTGGCTTTACAATGGGCTAACATGCTTATCTGCTATAAAATTACAAATATATACACAGATATCCACACTGCAGAGTGTATGGATTGGTAAATGCAGAGCATATTGTAAAATGCTTTATATTTCCTGGATAAGCTTAAAAAAATGCTTTATGAGTGCAGACCCTTTAAATCATTAAAAGCCCACAAAAATCCACATTAAAACAAAACAATTTAAATTCGACATAACAATACAATTAAAATAAAATTAAAAATATCTCACATCATGACTGTGTATTAAAAGCCAGTCTAAATAAATAAGTTTTAAGCCTGGATTTAAAAAGCCCAAAGTCAGTGATGGTGCGCATTTCTGGGGGCAGCTTATTCCAGAGTCTGGGTCCAGCAACCTAGAAGACCCGATCACCCCAGAGTTTAGTCCTGGTTCTGGGGACTTCCAGCAAGAGCTGGTTTGAGGACCGTAAGGCTCTAGTAGGGTTCTGAACACGCACTTTTTTACTTTTAAATAAGGAGGGGCAAGGCCATTAAGGGCTTTAAAAACAAAGATTAACATTTTAAAATCAATTCTAAAGGAAACAGGAAGCCAGCGAAGAGCAAAATAAAACCGGGGTGATGTGTTCGCGACGTCGAGTGTTGGTTAAAAAGCGTGCAGCGGCATTCTGGACAAGCTAAAGACGGCTAAGTAAAGACTTGGAGACACCAACATACAAAGCATTACAATAATCAATTTTAGAGCTTATAAAAGCATGAATGGTTTTTTCCAAGTCTAGACAATTTAAAAATGGTTTTACTTTTGTTAAAACTTGTAACCAGTGCTTGACACTGACACCAGCCAACTGGCCAAATGCTGGTAAAATTTGGCTGTGGCTAGTAACAATTTCTGTCTCACAGGCAACTTTGGATGGTAACTTATTCTTTGACATGACACATCACAATAGTTGTGCCAATTGTTGGTATTTAAAATGTAAATGCAAGAATATTGTGAAGAAGAAAAAAACTGACAGCAAAACTGTGGCTAGCATAAAGACTAAATGGCTAATGACTGAGGAAAAACACTAGCCACAGTGGCTGGTGAGCAAAAAAGTTAGCGTCAAGCCCTGACCGTAACTGATAAAAACTGGCCCTGACCACGCTGTCAACTTGCTTGTCGAACTTTAAGATGCTTTCAAAAATAACTCCAAGATTCCTAACAGAAGTTTTCACTTTAAAAGATAGATCACCAGAGGGTGTGGTGTCACTCTCTGGTTTTTTTCTTCCGTCATTGCTGTCTCGAGTCTCACATTGGCCGCTGCTCCGGTGACCCGGATGGGTCCGGAGCTACTCCGGGTGGTTTCTGCAGCCCGTACGGCCGGGAGACCGCCGGAGCTCGACTGTACTTCTTGAAACATTCCTTCAAATGAAAATAAAACTAACATATTCACACGATTAACTCCGTCGTGCTGCTTTCAATGAATATAAATCAAAAACGGAGCTCAATTAATGCGAAGAAATCCCGTCTGGTTTTGGTAAACACTGGTCCGAGTGCACAAACTTTGCAAGTCTTGGGCTAAATGTCAGGAGGGGAAGTGATGAATGGGTCAACATACAAAGACACACATGCACGGACGGTCACGCACACACACACACATTGAATCTGTGAGTGCTGAGCGTCTTCAGCTGCCCTGACAACCGACCTTTTACTGCACACCCGTAACCCGGCGGCCTCATTCAGGTAGGCAGCCCGTCTGGGCCTCGCACCCACTCACAGCCTCCTTGTTTCCCCCCAAAAAAATCAATGGAGATGTAAATAAGTTCATGCACTCAGGGTCTTTGTGTGGACGCTCCTACTGGAGAGTCTTGGCAAGTGCCCGCTCTTTGTCTCCCCTTCCTCACCCCTCCTCTCCAGCGCTTCCACAGAGAGGCCAGTTCAGACGCTTCGGTGCATATGTTGCTGAAAGGAAGCCTTTTTTTTTTTTTTTTTTTTTTTTTTTTTTCCCAGTAATGGTGATGAGATGCTGTTTGTGCATGAGCACCGGGTTGTTTGTGTCCCCAGAGCCCAGATGTTAATGACAAAAGCAAATAGGAAAAAAAAAAAAAAAAAGGAAAAAACAGTAACGGCACAGACCGTTAGCCCTGCAAACACGTGTCACAGGCGAACAGGACTAACTCAGCATTCTGATCCCATCTTTACTCGGTTAACTTATCAATTATAAATTCGCACGGACTTCATTATGTCTGTCTTTTTAGGCGAAACATGGCAGCTCACAAACAGACGTATTGGAGTCTAATTCTCTAATTAGACGGGCGGCCATTCATAGATCACTAATTGAATAGGTTGAACCACTAAACATCAGGGATAATACTGTCTGAATTTTAATTCGGAGCAATTTAGCCCACCATAACAGAAAATGCAAAATAACTGGATAAATAAAAAAAAAAAAAAAAAGGCAATATGAAGGGATTTCATCGCTAAAAGCACCGAGCAATCAGATGAAATCACGGCAGTTTTGAGTTTGGCAGGAGCGCGGCGTCCGAAGCTTTTTGCCATAATAGCTGCAGCTATTATGAGCATTAGCCCAATTCCCTCACGGATTCAGCACTCTGTTGTTAGACGGGTCAGAAATGCAAACCGCACATGCATGCACACAAATTCATCCTCCCGCGTCGGGTCCAGCCGGCGCTGCGGCGGCGGCGCCGCCAGCATTTGCAGGTTGACTGTAGAGGGAAGGCGAGAGGGCAAAAGGGACGTGCTGCCATAATACATTTACTAATAACTGTTTATTATCGTTGCTCCCCCCGAGGGAGGCACTTTATGGAAATGGCTGCATGTGAAGGGCAGAGGTGCGAGAAGGCCACTGGGAAAATGAGCTTTTTAGAATCCCCCGCAACGTCCCGCCGGCCTCGCCCCGCGTCCACCTGCGGCGCGTCGCCCCGAGAGCCGGGATCACGCCCGTCCGCCTGTTTATGCTCGCGCAGGTGCGCAAAACAAGGCCGGATTATCAAAAATGAAAACTTCAGGCGACGGTTTGGAGAATTTGTGCCGCCTTTCAAACCCAACGCCATCTCCACCGAATCTCCAGTTCACACTTCGGGAGGAGGTGCGCCGTGCACGGAACGCTAATTAACGCAGGGATGTGATTCGTCTCATACTCGGGCAAAGTGTGATCTTGCACTTATCTGCATATATTAATTAAGTGCATCCCTGCTTAATAACACACAACTCCGCCGCATTAATGAACCGGCTATTACAATGCGACGCGTCTTCACACTCGGGGTACCGACATTTACTAACACTTTGCATATTTTAACACCTTCGCGACCCAACAGGCATTTTCGCGATACATAATGCAGCTCCTGTTTCTCATGCAAATCAGACGGCGAAGCTCATATAAAAGATACACCGGGTGGTGGTTTCTGCTGAAGACGGTTTGTCTAACGGGACTGAAGGTCGACGGGCGCGGTGAGGCCGGACGCACGGACGCGCTTCTTCATGGGCCTCTGCTGGCATGAAGCGAGTCTTGTCTGTCTCTATGGCTCCATGTGCTTGATGCAGCAGTCAAACTGGGTATTTGCTGTATACGAACACCAGTTATGTCACATCCGCCTCCTTTCAGGGACTCGAGTCCTCTCGGATCTGACAGGACCTTCCCATTCCGTCACTGTGCGTGAAGAAATCTGCCAACGAAACGGGAACCCGGCGTCTATGACGACAGCTAAGATATTTCTCGATCCTCCGGTGTACAGTGACTAGGGATGTGAATTGATAAGATTTTTCAGATTCCGATTCCATTATCGATACTGTTTAACAATTCGATTCTTTATCGATTCTAATTTGGAAAAAAAGGAGAACAAACAGTTTTATTAGCATCAATTATTTTACTTAGAAGTCACGACCTTACAAACTCAACAGCGAGGTCAAATGAGGCCCAAAGCCTGGATAACGTGTTAACTGTTGTAATATGTAACTGTGCAAATACACAACAATGTGTAACATTTTACTAATAGATTTTTCCTAATAGAAATGAAAAAAAAATTCCCTTTTAAAAGGATATATGAGCTCACTGAGCACTCAAAAATAATAATAAACATAAATACTACTTAAAACAATGGAACAGTGCATAGTACAAAAAAATTAACAATTCTTTTGCAGAAAAATAAGCATGTCTGCTTGTTAAGGAAGGATACGTGATCTTTCTGGAGGTATGTAGTGAGCAGGAGCGAGTGCTGCCAGACTCTCTCTCTCATAGGCAGTGGGATAGCTACTTACCAGAGTTACCAGAGGTGATCTTAGCTTGGCTACTGCTGCTGGGTTGAGATCCATCAGTCTGAAGCGCGTCAAACACACGACACTTGTTATCGCATGTTGTGTGCGCAAATGTTTCTGCATGTTAGCCGTGTTCCCTCCCGCGCTGTTATCTCCACTTTACAATGACTGCAAGTTGCCTTGTTGCCATCTTTCTTTGTGAAGTGAAGCCAAACTTTGGAGCGTTTGAACCTAGTGGGCACCATTGTTGTTTATAACTGCAATGCACGTCCTAAACCGACGTAACTTAATCACGTAAGTGCTTTCTGGAATTGACTCTGCGTAATTTGCGGAAATTACGTGAGATTCGTGCTGGTTGGAATCAATAAAAGAATCGCTAGATAAACTGCCAAACAATTCCATGGAATTGAAACACACGGAACCGGTACTCTACAGGAACGGGTTCTCGATTCCCAACCCTACACCCGAGCTTAAATAATGTGTTTAAAAAATGTTTAAAAACCCCAAAAAAGTAGCGAGTCACTGCAGCGAAACAAGACAAAGGCTCAACTGTGGTCTTTCTGTTACCTTCACAGCCTCTGGTCTCTGAACCGTAGTAAAGAAACCGCTGGTATTGTGCTATTTTTGGCTTGTAATTAGCAGCTAACACGCTAACAACATAAAAAAGAAAAAGTCCGGTTTTCTCTGCATGGAACGAGCACTTTATTCTGGCACTGCAGGAACTTGTAACATCACACAGGTTGTATTGTTGGACTCCTGTTGGTTAACAGAGAATGTAAATCTACACACGCTGGGCTGCTGTTGATGCTCACTACACTTTTCATTTAACACCGTTTTCTTCTGCCGTCCCACAACACACACTCCATTACCCATAAGGCCACACCATTACCCATAAGGCCACCTTCTTGAAGGGGCCAGGCTGGCTCATAACATTTCTTCGCTGTGAGAGAACGCGCTCAACATCCTGTGATGTTTCCGCAAATTTTTTTCTTGATTTTTTTTTCATATTATATATTTCCAAAAAAATCCGCGAATAACTTAAACCGCAGAACTTAAAGCGCTAATTGGCGAGGGATCACTGTATTCATTTGTTTTCTGTTTCAATACTTGGGCTTTTCATCGAACTGCAACATCACGCTGCAGATTCCTGAACTGGGACGTCCTCTCACGTTACCTGTCGGTGGTTAATTATCACGATTCAAGCACAATCCAGATGTTTAAGGAGAAACTCCTCACACGTGTGCACACATCTGAAAGGTTCAGATGATGAAGGTTGTCAAAGATTCCTCAACGTGTCATATGAGTCCGTGAAGAGACTTTTTTTGAAAGAATGAACAGCTCATCTGCATCTCGACTAAGTTTTAGTCGAGCGCTTTGACCCGGCGCAGCGACATCCATCTTCCTGCTTTATGGACGCTCGGAGGGAACAAATGACCATTTATGATAAAAGATTGATTTTCCCAAAAAATAAAAAAAAAAAAGTCTAAATCCTCAATAGACAGGAGCCCTTTAAGTAAATAAGTCTTTCGGAGAAATAAATGCAACCCCTGGAACCACAGCTGGAAAATACCTGGCAGGACACTGAGGTTTCTCAACATATCTCGAAGGAAGTCTTGCGTAGCAGGATCACAGATGAAAACATTTGTCAAGGCCGCTCACTTTACTTGTATCTGCTCGTGTGTGTGTGTTTACTTTGCAGCGACCCGTCTGGGCGAGCCCGTTGACCTCTCAGCGAATCACATGGCGAGACTATTTTTCCTCATCCTGCGAGGACGCGGGAGTCCAAAACCCTGCTGGTTTTGGCCAAGAGATGTGTTTTGACTGGTGGATTTGCCTTTTGGCCCTTCTGCCGGTGCTGTTCTGCGGTCGGGAAGAGTCCCCGTGAAGGCCGAGCCAGCTATGATCCAATCTGGACCCGGTGAGACTGCATCATGAAGAACCACCAGACGCACGGTTAAACGGATTATAACTCTCTGTCTGTCTTCGTGTGTCTGCGTGAAACGGAAAGAGACGCAGAGACACAGACGTGAGCAAATACCCATAAGGCCTCTGGAGCTTCAGCTGCGCTGGACAGCTTTACATAAATCAGGCTAAATAATAAGGGGGAGCAACAGGACGAAGAGTGACACATCATCCCAAATTACAGCCTGGATCTTCTCTCGCTGCTTCGTCATACGTGAGACAAGCTGTCAGACGATCGGGCAGATGTTTAACTCCAACATTCCCGACCAGACAAAGTTATTTTAGAGAAAACGTTTGATTTTTATTAGCCCCGTATGTATGTCCGATTTAAAATGCTTCCACTTACCTGTAAATTCACTCAAGTCCGGTAAAATCTACTTCAGATTGTTGGAAAAGTAGAAATGTGCTCTGATGATCATTTTCTCATAATGTAGAGTTTTGTTTGGTGTTTTGTTTGATTTCTGGGTTTTCCTAGATTACATTGATTTCTTCTCTGCTGTTTGTGAGCTAACCGGTTGCTTTACCTGCTTCAGCTTTGATTTCCCGAGTTCTTTTGATTGCTCACACCTGTGTCTCATCAGCAGTCTTCAGTGCGTTGGATGTCTTGGCTGAGATGAAGCTTCTCAAACCACATTCGAAAGCTTTTCAAGCAGAAAAGGGTTCATTTCTCGAGGCCTCAGGTGCACATAGGGATGGGAATTGATAAGATTTTTCCAATTCCGATACCATTATCAATACAGTTTAATGATTCGATTCTTTATCGATTCTCTTATCGATTCCAATTTGGGAAAAAGGAGAACAAAAGCATAATTTTTTATTTACTTAGTAGTTACGACCTTACAAACTCAACAGCGAGGTTTAGAAGAGGCCCAAAACCTGGATAACGTGTTAACTGTTGTAATATGTAACTGCGCAAATACACAAGAATGTGTAACATTTTACAGATTTTTCCTGATAGAAATAAAAAAAAATCTCCCTTTTAAAAGGATATATGAGCTCACTAAGCACTGAAAAATAATAATACAGGAAGATAAATACTATCAAATACAACGGAACAGTGCATAGTACAAATCTGCAAATACCTGGCTATACGCCATTGTTGTTTACAACTGCAATGCGTGTGCTAAACCGACATAACTTTATCACGTAAGTGCTTTCCGGAATTGACTGTGCGTAACTTGCGTAAATTACGTGAGATTCATGCTGGTAGGAATCGATAAGAGAATCGCTGGATAAACTGCCAAACAATTCCATAGATTTGAAACACACAGAACCGGTTCTCTACAGGAACCGGTTCTCGATTGCCAACCCTAGGTGCACATGGACCCACCTGCTGGCCAGACTGTGTAAAACAGGCAGCTTTAAATCTGATATACGTCATCTATGTCACACCGTATTTTGTGTCAGTAGCATTTGCTGGGAATTAAAAAAAACATATGACCATATAACTTGTTTATATGAATAAAGTGTATTTTCCAGTGAGTATCTTACCCACCCAACATCACTGTCCACATTAAAATAAGTGCCTCTCTACTCCTGTATATATTCTTTTTCAGCTACGACATTAAGAATGCAGCTTATGCATCAGTAACATTTTGGCGATTTACCCCTTAATGCTTTTCTTGACTTTTCTACAGGGCCAATCCTGATTTACGTTGCTATACCACGTAAATCTACCCCAGAACCCCGCTGGTGGAAGCTAGCCATGAAAATGCCTCTGCTGAATCCCAAAGTGCCGTATACATGACGCATGGATGTCGACTGGTTCAGCACACCTGTCCACTCTTCTCTGCCAGAGATAACACGTCCAGTCTATTTCTATTTCGCCAGTTGGCTGTTTGCAGGCTGCATTTTTTTTACACACGGCACATTGAGTTAGCAGGAAGCCAGAGAAGAAAGAGAGAATCTGGGAGAATTTCAAAATAAAACGCCCCCAGCAGCTGAACGACTCAGAGGGTTTTGGAAGAAGTTTGGAGCAGGTTTGAGGAAATGGGTCAGCCTCCTCAGCTGTCAAATAAAGTGTATAACTGTAGAAAAACAAGACACATTCAAACACAGGTCTTTGGATGAGCAAATTCCCACACAACAGTCAAGTGATCTTAATACCATCTCCTGTAAAATTAGCCTAAAACGGCTATCCAAGGCGTACCCAAAGTAAATTAAAAGCTGTTCTTGAACCGTTTGTAGCACATGGATGGTTTTGGTCTCTTTTGAAAGGTAACAGTGAAGTTTTTTTCCCCAACTGTCAGAATCACTGTAAGTGCTACTAGCATTGAGTAATCTAAGTTTGAACACACTGAAACAGAAGTTTTTTATTTCTGTCTGAATTTCTTTTGTAAACAGATGTCTGCAGATGAGTGCAGCTGTGACTTATTAGCTGGAAAACACACAGCATGAAGCCTTACCTAGTGAAAGTTTAAATTTGATAACAATACCACAAAAAATGAGTATTTTACACACAGTATTTGACATACTTTTGGAAAAGTATGTCTAGGCGTTTCCAAAAATGGCCATTTGGAGACTCCAAAAGGACACTTGGATAACCATGGCCACATACTTAGGATAAAAGTCTTAAATACCTTTTACAACACAGAAAACAAAGCAAACTATTCACATATTTACACACATTTACAATTATAACCAATTACAGGTTATTTGCAACATTTTTTATATAAACATAATTTCATAAATGACGCATTGACGCACGTTTTGACTGGGCTGCGTTACGCAGGTACTTCCTGATTGTGGCTTTGTCTCCGCCCCCTGAAGCGACACATCGCTGTGTTCAGAAATTCACTGGCTATACAATGCGCCAGTCATCAGCCCGACTGGTTCTAACTGGTTCAGTTTTTACACGACACAATGGGGGCATGGGCTTCCTTTCAATGCTGGTCCTCATTGGCTGTTGTAGGCTGTGGACAGGACAGGGAAGCTGCTATATGGCTGTATGAGGTGTCGATCTAAAGGTCAGCTGACCCCATCTATTTAAAAATGAAGGAATGCATTATCTCACACATGCAAACGCGAGTGACAGCGAACAATACCTGGAAGTTATGGAACACGACCGGCCAATTTCAAACAATGCAGCGGCTGTTTGTGGATATTTTCTGGTATAATAATGCATTTTGGACTAAATACTTTACTGGATTGGATCAACTGGACCTTTGTGAATGTAACCAGGCCATTTTTGTGGCAACTTCTATAAGGCTTCATTGGTAAGTTAATTTTGTACATGTTTCTTTGTTTGTGGTGTGACACAGGCGTTGATTGTACCTGCTGTTATGATTATACCCTGAAATGGTTTGCATCGATGGAATCACAAGAATCTTAGCTTTCTAAAGATATGTTGCATGAGTACCTCACGTAACATATGAGCTGTGTAAATGACCTAGTTTTGGAAAATTACAGACGGGTTATCGTATTCAGGTGAGGTCGTTCCCTCTTACGAATCCAGCCGACCAGGGTGGCGCTTGCCGGTGCTCCTCTCTGAAAAGTCACTCCCAAACCGCTCTTGAATAAAATTAGAAAAGTGCGAAGCAAATCATGCACTTGCGTGAGACGGTTTTACCTTCAGAGCCTGATATTGTACCTGCTGCGCTGTTCTTGCTCATGATTCAACCTGAAATTAGCTCAAATAATCCAATTAATAAGTCACTTACCTTGTACCTCCTTTCACATCACACACTAATGCTTCCTTTACTTACCCTCCTGGATATTTCCTTAATAAAAAAAAATAGGGATAGTCCAGTGGGGGAAGGGGGTGGGGGGGGTGGGGGTGAAAGGACAAAAGCAAAGAGTGTAACTCCAGGCAGAAGCATGAAGAGATACCTTAATGTGGGAGAGAAACCAGGCACACGGGCAGCCAGCCTGAACTGTAATTAATGAACAAGTTTCTCATGATTAACTTTTATTAAGCGATACTCCTGAGTCCTCCAGCCGGCAGGTAATAGAGGAGGCCTGGGGAGTGGGACAGAGGGACGGTGCGAGGGAAGGACAAAGGAGGTAGACACCCGACCCCATTATTTCTCCTCAGCCGCCTGTAAAAACAGCCTCCCGGAAACTCGTAAAACCTTTTTACCTCCGTAAACGGGCCCCTAAGATGTGGCCTGCAGGACTCGAAGGGCACACGCTGAACCCCAGAGGAAGAAATGCTCCACATCTGCATTTTGAGACGGTTTGTCTCGTTTTTCTCACGATAAATATGAATCACATCCAGGGATATTGCTCCGTCAGCGATGCTGCAGCATCTCTCTGGCTCCAACATTGCTTTAGTGCATACATCCTCACCCAGTCTTGGATTAAATGTAAAGAAGAGAGCACTATTTTAAGACCTGGGTCAAGACCCTGCAGGTGCAGAAACATACAGAGTCACCGTTTTCATGTGAGCTGTGATGCCAACTCTCTGTTGGTTTCTATTTTACACAAGCAGCAAACGAATGCAAAAAAAAAAAAAAACATGCCTCAGTGACATCTGTGTTGTTCTTATCATAGTTGGAGAAAACTTTGACCAACTGAAATGTGTATTCAGAAAAGATACATCAATAGACAGAATTCAATTGTTTTATTTTTAATAAATTAAAAAAAAGACAGTTTGATGTATTGACGGCAACTATTACTATTTCTGTTGCTTCAGTTTTAACTCTATAAAACACTTGATTTGTATAGCGTCTGTTACAATGTCAATTGTCTCTGACTCAAATATCATTTATGAGGTCATTAATTCTGATGCTGACTATACAAATAAGTTGTAGAAATACCCAGGATGGACGAGCTGGAGTTGTGTTAACGTGAACCAAATAATAGTCCAAGCTGTGAATGTTGACGGTGACCTTTGCCCTCTCTGAACACATTAAGCACCTTAAACCAGGAAGCCCTGAGCCGAGCCAAGGTTATTATTTTTAACGAAAACGAATGAAAATAACGAAACTAGAATTGAAAAAAACATTTTTGTTAACTGAAATAAAATAAAACGAGTTTTTAAAAAAATGATAACTAACTGAAACGGTATTATGTGTTTATAAAATGAACTAAAATTAACTATAATAATGTCAACGTCCTATGTTTTTGTGTTTGTAATTTTTTTTCCTCATAAACGTTTGAAATCTATTGACCTCGCTCCGCGGTACAACAACAACTGCAAAAAAAAAAAAAAATCTAAAGTGATCAGCAGTGATGGCTGCAGCAAAATTTGGGAGAAAGCGTCTCAGTCCTATTTGGGATTTCGTTGACTATGAGTGTGTTAACGATAAAAATAAGTGCCTTGTTGTAGAAGCAGGTGGTACAATGTGTGGAATACTTCTCAAGGAGAAAAAAACCCCACGAATCTGAAAGTCTATTTGAAAAGCTCGCACAAGAAGGCTAAACAAGACTACCTGGATAAGCTAGCCTAAGCTAGCCCCCTGGAAAGAAGGCTAACCAAAACTACCTGGATAAGCTAGCCTAAGCTAGTCCCCTGGAAAGAGAAGCTACAGCTGCAGACCAGTCAGCGTTGGGAAGAACGGGAGAAAACAGCAACTATAATGGACTGTTTCCACGGAGACCAGATAGCTGCTGGTCAGTAAATACGCAGAAACATCACAAGCGGGAAGACGCATTGATAAATATGTTTATTGAGGCCGGAATGTAAACACGACTATGTGACTCGATAGGCCTTCAAAAGGTTCAGTGCTTCACTCAAACCAAAACCTACAACCCTAATTTACAAATAAAAAACTAAAACTAACACTTGAAACTAATAAAAACTAAACTAAAACTAAGTATTTCAAAACAAAAATGAATAAAAACTAGCAAAACAGCTCTAAAAACGAATTAAAACTAACTGAATTTGGAAAAACTAAACTAAAAGCTAAATAAAAACTAAAACTAATAGAAAATCCAAAACTATGATAACCCTGAGGCGAGCTGAGCATAAATGTGGAGCAGGGAGAAGCTGAAAGTGTCTCCTCTTCAGAAAATACACCTTCAAACCTTCCTGCAGCCTATCTTTGATAATTCCATAAACTTCAACATTTCATAAGAATCTGAAGTTTCACAGGAGCTGTTCGGTGAACTAAGTTAGCACTAAGCTAGCCACGCTCTTTTGGCTCTGTCTCTTGAAGTTATAAATAATCATAATCACTTCATATGAGGAAACTCCGTCAGGAACTGCCGTTGATTTTTTTCCAAATCCTTGGTGTTTTTAACACAGTTTAATATGAACCACTGGGATACAGTCTTGGCAGGGGGCTACAGGAGTGATTATTGTTCTCATAAACGTCAGTGGAGTTTTGAATAAAGTGCTCATGCTTCTAGGAGACAACCTGGAAGCTCTCTTTGACTGAACCAGACACTGTGGTAGCCATGTGGACTACCGGTTACCTGGCAATATCTGGGAAGCCATCTCTCAATAACATCCCTGTTCTGCACATTTCCGAACAAAACTGCCGGCGCGCGGGGCTTTTGGGACTATACGGAGACACGCATCAAATCAAAGCAGAGCTCACATTTCCAAATATAATAAATGGAAATCCATGCTGGGAAGACTTAGCCAGATCAGATTCAGCCGCCTCAATCACGCGGCCAAAGCCGGCGAGCTCCTCGCGCGGGAGCGTCTCATAAGGTGACGCCTCAGACGCCTGGGCTTCATAAAGCAGCATTAGCTGAAAGGGCTCACGCCTCAACCCGCCGTCCGCCGGCGGGCCCGCCAGCGCACGTTATTAAAACCACACCCGCTTCAAGCCGTCGCTGCAAAACGGGTCACGGCGGCAGCCGTTATCCGTCACCTGCGGGAGGAAAGAGGCGCTCTGCGTAAGGTTGGGGGAAAGCAAAAAGGAGCCTGTGAAAAAATGGAGGGAAGAGAACGGGCGAACATCTGTTTGAAAGTCAGCCGGTAATCCTTCTTTTGTTTCGGATTGTCTTTCATCCGTTAACACCCGTGATGCTTCCTGATGCCACAAACGCAGTCTGGACGCTGTAAGTCAGGGGTGTCAGACTCACTGAGGGCCACATCAGCATCATGGTTGCCCTGGAAGGGCCAGATTCACAACCTGAATGTAACAAAATGGAATGTAAACCCAAATAAATTAAACTACACCTTATTATATTGTAAATTAGTGTTTCTGTATTTATTATGTATTCAAGTTTAAAATATTTAAATCATTATTATATTAAACTCTGGGTTTGTGGTTGTAACCCTGCTTTCGCACAGGTGACTGAGAGTATCCATTACCTTGGTTTCAGAAGCGGGAGCAATTCTTGGTCTTTCTTGTGGGCTAATTTAGCAAATTAGCAAATCCCGACATAGATTGTACTCTTTCACGACTGACTCCGCCTCATAACAAAAAAGACATGTTAGGGTTAGTTTGTAAAGGTCTTTCTCAAGTCCATCAGTTCTGAAAATCGTCTTGATGTCTTGCTCATGATGTACTGTTATCGTTGTGGGTAATGACGAAATGCATTATGGGAGATGTAGTTTATTGTCAATGCGCGCTTTAAAGCGGTGTAAGCTTCTTTTAAGTCTTAAAATATTGGTTTAAAATTTAAGACAATACGTAGCGGGCCACATTTGGCCCGCGGGCCTTGTGTTTGACACATGTGCTGTAAGTGCATGACGACACGATTGCATGAGGTAAAAAACATAAAAAAAACATTTAAAATACATTTTGCAACGTCATTTTTCTTGCAGGAGCGTCTGTTTGTGAAAGTGTGCGAGAGAAAAAAGGTGCAAGTGCAAGTGTGTGAGATAGAGGACGCGCCCGTGCAAGGGAACAACAGAACAAAAGGACGTGCACGCTCTCCACGCGTGCATGTGTTTGCATGTTTGCATGACTGCGTGGGAAGTCTGTTCTGCAATCATGTGCCAAGGTCAGCGCCGCCTCTCTTATTCACATAAACTATTAAAAACCAAAACAGAAAACCAGTAAATGTCATCTGATTGGAACGTGACATCATCACTGTGCGACTATTTATTTAGCAGAAATGAACCCAAATAGAACAATAATAATAATAATGTGGGCGGCACTAAGTACCCGCTTAAGAAGACTTAAGAAGGTGGTCATCAGCTGGAACAGCAGACGTGATGGCAGTTTGCTGGTCGGGGTGCGTTGACACAACACCAAAAAGGGAAAGACACAAGCAGAGGTCTTAGAGAAGCAACCGCTGCCGTACAGTGATCCCTTAATTTTTGTTGTTAATGGGGACAACCTGGGGTTCAACGTTCCACCCTGAGAAAAATTATTTAGTCGTGGAGAGCACGAGCGCGGCTTGTTTGAAGGGTTGCCAGGAGACAGTCTCTTCTGTCTTAGAAAGTTACGGCTAAACAGTCAGAGGAACTCCTGAAAGCGAACGCATCTCCGCAAACGCAAATGCCGCGCGACCACAAATGGAGTCCAACTCATTCAGCCGAGCGTCACCGAGGAGTGTTCGTCTCCGTCTTTGTCCGCCGTAAACAGGTTGACCTGCAGCGTGTGAATGTAATCTGTGAATCGGCCGCCGTCATTGCTACCTGGCGGGCTTTTTTCGACAAAGGCTCCGAGCCGGCGCCCGCACGTGTCGGGATACCTGCGCGCGACGCGAGGACACACAAAAGCGCCGGCGGCCCGGCTCGTGTATCGGGTCCGGCTGATGCTCCTGGAAATTGAAATCGGCGAGGGCCTTGTTCGCCGATGAATGGACCCGCGGTGCCGGAGATGCACACAAACACGCGCGCACAATCGGCTGCTTCCCATTCACGGGAGCGTGTGTGTGCGTCCCCCCGTGCGGCTACCCCAGAAATATTCTAGAACATGAATGAAATCTAAATGAAATCTTAATGTAGCGGCACGCGGCTCTACACGTCCCCCCCCGCCCCCCCCCCCCCCCCCCCCCCCCCCCCCCTCCCGTCTCGTGTGGATTGCACGCGCTCGGTGGAAAGTTCACGGCGGGGCAGCCTCGGTAATGGAGGAGCTGCTTGCATTGCATCGTGGGTATCATGCGAGCAGCCGGATGCTCCTGATAAATAAACATGTCGCTTTTGTCCCCTCGCTAAAAGACTCCGGCTGCTCTGGGGGAGATCGCAAAAGTTGCAAAGCTCCGCGCGCCCGTGAGGCGGGAATTAGCTTTAAAAGGTGCATTTGACCCCTGCAGTCGGCGGCAGGTTCAAACGGGCCGCACTTACAGGTGAGTTTGACTCACCAGAACCCAGACCCAGCCCGCAACTAACCGCCCTGCACGCCGTCCAACCTTTGCGTCTCGGTCTCCCATTAGCGCTGCTATTCAGGACAATTTGTTGCAGCTGTAATAAAATCAATGCAGAAAGACTTCAGCCCTGATTCAAATAACGTAACACGTATTAGTGCCAGAGGAGTTCCAGCCAGACGCTCGCAGAAGCTGCAGCTTATTGCCTCAGCCATTAATTGATTTTTTTTTTTTTCCTTCCTCGTCCTATAATTTAATATGTCCACTATATGTCAGGACATTCCCTGAGCAAACAGGCTCTGCTGGTCTAGGGATAAGATTTTAAAAAAATTTAAAAAAATAATAACATGTAGGCCAAAGCAGTCCGATAACTTTATTCCAGCAGCGTGAATTGGAGTCTTTTTCTTCCGTTTCAACGAAATGCTTTCAAACGCGAACTGTTTCCACTTCTGTGCTCTTTAGAGGGATGACTCATCTCAAACGCCCCTGAGAGCACTCAGACACAAAGCAGCGTTTAGATGTCTAATTCAGGGAGGAAACTAGTGACTTGCCAGCATTTTTTTTTTTTTTTCGTAATGAGCATCAACATTTTGAGTCAAAGACGGAGCGAAGAGTTCGTCGTTTAACTTTTTTCGGGGGATTTTTATAACAAACACAGTCACGAGGAGAAGTTGGTCCTCCCTCATTTTATCCTGTTTATTCATTCATTTATTGGGTGTGTTTGATCATATTTGGTAGGGCTGTAGCGATACACTAATCTCACGATACGATACACGATAATCGGCTCACGATACGATATATATCGATATTCATCTTGCAATACATTTACATCATTTCCTGAAAGATTTTAAAGTGACAAAGTGATTTTGGTGACATCTTGTGAGTGTTCCAATGACTTTGTTTGAATTAATTGAACTGAAAGCATCAATTCCACATTATATGGCTGACAGGCAGCTTGCAAATGCTGGACAAAATGAATAAAAGATTTGTTGAGAAAAGTAGTTTCATTTATTTAAACAGTGCAAATTGTTGCTTGCAAGCTTTTAAAGGTGGGACACGGTGGTTTTGAAAGAAGCTTAGAATATTGAGACCCGTGGCTGAAAAATTGATACTCTCTGGGGAAATTAAATATCGATATATATCGCAGAATCAATAAAATCGCTCAGCTCTAGTATTTGGCAAATTCAGCCTCTGATCACCGTTTCATTATTGATTCAACACACTGCAAAAACTCAAAATCTCAAAAACTCAAAAAGTATATTTTTCTAATTTCAAGTCAAAATATCTCATCACACTTAATATAAGACACAATCACCTAAAGAGTAATATTTCAGTGAGATATAGGAACTTGTTTTTAGACAGTGCATCTTGAATATCTTGTTAAGTGAAACAGTCTTGAAAACATCTTGTTTTGAGTCATATCTCAGATGAAACAAGTTTTTTTGACATGTCATAAGATTTTTAAGCTAATTTCAAGATCTTGTAAGGCTTAAATATATTGTCTTATTTCAAGAAATCTTATTAAGCAAATTTTCACTTGTTCCATTGGCAGATTTTTTTTTCTTATTACAAGCAAAAAATATCTTGTATTATTTTTTTTTTAACTTATTTTTGAGTGGCCTTTTTTCCAGTGCAAGAATGAGGCCAAAAAGAAGTCGCGTGGTCACCACCGAGTACCCCCTTCATCCAGGAGATTATAGATTCACCTTCAGCAGCAGCAGCTGGATTAGATTCAGGAGGGTTGCTGGTTTAATTCTGACCGTTGTCCTGCTGCATGGAGCCGAGCTTCAGGTCTCCCCAACAGCTGCTGTCACGTTTGGTGCAGGAAGAAACAGTAAAAAACAGGCTGCTGGGAGGGAAGTTAGGGAAAAAGAAGGTGGAGGGATACACCTGGTTGTGTCAGGTGTGATGAGCCCCTCTGTCGTGTGGTGAACAGGAACTGGTTTCTGGACTGACGCTTATAATTCCTGCCAGTGTGGCTTTTTATCATGTCAGCCTACGTTGATCACCTACTGACCGCCTACGTTAACCGCCTATGTTGACCGCCTACGATGACAATACAATACAACTTTATTTGTATAGCACATTTAAATAACCACAGGGGCAGCCAAAGTGCTGTACATTAAAACATAAAAACTGTTAAAACATAGAAGTTAAAAAGGAATAAATAAAAAAAGTCAAGCAAATATAAAACACTTAAAAACAGTTAAAAACAGAAAACAGACACAGATGCCAGTCAAAATAAGTTAAGAAGTGTTAAAAGCCAAGGAAAATAAATATGTTTTTAGAAGAGATTTAAAAACCGGAAGTGAGGAAGCCTGTCTGACATTCAAAGGCAACTCGTTCCAAAGCTTTGGAGCCTACATTGACTGCCTACAATGACCGCCTACGATGACCGCCTATGTTGATCGCCTACGTTGACCGCCTACATTGACCGCCTACGTTGACCGCCTACGTTGACCGCCTACATTGACCGCCTACGTTGACCGCCTACGTTGACCGCCTACGATGACCGCCTACGTTGACCGCCTACGATGACCGCCTACGTTGACCGCCTACATTGACCGCCTACGATGACCGCCTACGATGACCGCCTACGTTTATCGCCTACGTTTATCGCCTACATTGACCGCCTACATTGTTCTGAAAATGAGCGTCGCTGCATTTTTTACCTAAATCGTTGTGTATAACTTTACAGGTTGCTGCGTTCCGTGCATCAAGTTTTTCTGAAATTTATATTTGCGCTCCGAGCTGTAAAATCAAACATTTTCCCAGCTTGGATTTGATGTGTTTTGTGGGATTCTGGGTCCAGAGGGTTAATACAGCATGAAAAAAAGAAGAAATAACAAAACTGTAAAGTCACACTTGTGAGGTTGTGCTGAAAAACTAAGCAGAAAAATAAGGTAGATGCTAAAACTGACAGCGGAACGTTCTTGAAGGTGGAATAAAAAGGAAAAATCTGGAGAAGTGAAACACATCTGATCGGAGCCCAGAGGGTTACCTGGAGACCACAGATCCTGACGGAGCTCTGAGGGGCTACCGACACTGAAAAAATGTTTTTGCCTCATATGAAGTCGCAACTTCTTCTTCTACTGATTTTACACACGAAACACAAGACAGATGATTGACAGAGGGAGCGGCGACAGAGAAAAACATGAAGCTTTTTTACAGTTTTTTGGCGTTTCTTTTTGAAGATCAATACGGTATTAAACGGTTAGGGCGTCTGGCCCATAGACAGAGCTTCAGCGGTCGTGGGTTTAACTCCCAGCCCATGCAACCCATTCTCTCTGCCCCCCCACTCCTCACTGTGCGAATAAAGGCCACTAGTACCAAAAAAAGAGAAAAAACTAAATCAGCGTAAAGTCTAGAAGACTCGTCCAGGGTCAAGGATGGATGGATGGAACTGACTAAGGACTGATGCACTCAGGCCTCGGAGCATCACCAGAACCTCCTGTCAAGTTCAGCCAGTAAAAGTTCAATATGAATCACCTTCAGAGGCACCTGAGGAACGTTAGAGTCAGAACTTCTTCTCTCAAACACCAGACCTGCCACCTCTGAAGCTGTGTTGAAAGCAACGACAGATTTTGATCCTTTCAATCAAACAAACCCGATCTGGTCACGGACCACAGCTGACAGCCGTAACCCTGCTGGGGTCGTCGTGAACCTTCACCCTGAGGTCGGACCGTTTAATGGCCAGAGACGTGAAAGTAATTCTCCGTGTTCTTTTATCTGGTGCCATTAACGAGACTGGAAACAAAGGTTTAATTAAAGAGTTTAATACAATCATGAAATACAAAGATTCAATATGCCACGCAGAATATTTTAATCGGTCGATGGTACATCACAAAGAGATGCCAGGGAAATGCACACCGATGTCAAATTGTCCCCAGTTCTTAAAAGATCCAGCGGAGGCGGATCCTTGGTTCTTCTGAGTTTTATGGCTCTTTGTCTTCGAGTCCAGAAACGTGGTTGTGTTTGTCCAGGAAATGAGATGTCCCTCAAATGTTTATCTAATGCTGTCACAGACTTTTGGTTGCAAACTGTTGGGGGGGGGTTCGGGGAGGATGTTCCAGTCGTTTAAGTCATAAAACACAGTCATAAAAGAAAACTACATTCCTACATGTCATAAAGTTTAGTTTTAACAATTAAACAGTCCTCAGATAATTTTAATCCTAACAGACGGAAGAAGAGCTGCAGTCTGAGACACCCCGAAGTTTTAATGAGCACATTTATGGTGCTTGCGTCTAGAAATACCCGATCCCAATCTGATCCTCGGAGGCGTGGCAGAGCTGGACCTGGTCGGTACCTGGACAAGCACTGGAGGCAGTCAACCATCGTCCCGGGAGAGGACGTCCCGGGAGAGGACGTCCCGGGAGAGGACGTCCCGGCAGATTTACTCCAAGGTCACGGAAATGCGAAAAGGTCCAGAGATGCATCTCAGATCCTGCAGCCTCACCGAGGGCCTTGAGAGTTGAAGGAGGAGGACGTATCAGGGAGGGATCTGAGCCACTGCAATCAATCAATCAGTTGTTTTTACACAAATAATGAGGATCAGGTGGAGGTGCAAACTTTTGCACGTGACTGTCGTGACATTTCCACCAACACAAAGACACTTTAGTTCAGATCGTGTCAAGTGACCTTGAAAGCTACCAGACTGTTTTCCTCCTGCTCTACCTGTCCCCACCTCTGCTTCCTCCCTTCCTTTCCCTTTTTTTTCCCCCCCCCCTTTCCCAGCTCCTTCTCACATATCACTGTGAGTGATGAGTCTCAGCTGAACCGGAGTTGTGGAGTCAGGCGGCGCAACCGGTCCGCGCGGCGGCGGCCGCCGTTGTTGACAAAAACAGGGATTTACACATACTAATGAACAAGACACTGTCACACCTTGGGAGAGGGTCTGAGATGAAGAAAAGAGCGGCGGGAGGAGGGAGGGGGGGTGAAAATGGAGAGGAGGAGGGGCCGGCTTCATTTGGTATCAATTTAGTCGCTATTCCTTGGGGGATATGCTAATATTTTCTGAGTAGCTGCGCGTCTTTCTTCTTCGTGACCGCTGTACCTTGTTAGGGCTGCGGCCTCTTCCGCGGCGCGGAGCGGCGTGGGGGGGGGGGGGGGGGGGGGTGGGGGGGCGGCAAGTTGGAGATGAAGAAAAAAAAACGGGCAAATAAATAAATAAATAATCCGGCAGCACAAAACAAGACAAGAATGGAAGAGTGATGGAGGTAGAGAGAGAGAGAGAGGGGAGGCAGCACCTTGATGCCGGCGTGCAGCTGCTCCTTCCCAGCATGCCGCGCTCACCTTTCCAGCCCCCTCCTGTCCGTCGAGTGACGCGTTTGATTTCGCCGCATTCATACATCAGTGCGCCCGTGCAGTGCTGACACCTCATCTCAGCCTCGCCGACTTCGGCGACCGAGGCCCTGCTTTGCATAGTGCACCCCCCCCCCCCCCCCACCTCACTCCCCCTCCTCCGCCTCCCCTGCTCCTCTCTTCTGTGACACTCTGCCCATCTTTAAAGAGAGAAGGATAGATCAGGAGTGGAAGACGGCTTTGGGAGGGGAGGGAGAGGGAGATTGTAAGTGACAGGGGGGGTGGGGGGGGGGGGGCATCTGGAGAAAGAAATCAGGAGAGAGAAGAGATGCTCCCCACTAATTTGCGCTATCGCCATCGCTCATCTTTTCATGCTTTCCTCCCTGTTGGTTGGAATAAAAAAAAAAATCTCAGGTTTACTTCTTCTTCTTCTTCTTCTTTTTTTTTCATAGCTTTATTTTTTTTGGCGAGGCAGCTACGAGCCACGACCTCAACCCCGTCTGCCTGCACGCACGCCCACTTGTGCTTAAAAAAAATGAAAATGGTACGCCGTTAAGATGAATTAAGACAATGCTAATTTCCTCGCAGCTCAGTAATTAGGTTTGTCCAATTAGTAAGCAGCCCAAACTGTAAAAATACAAGCTTTTCTTTTTCTTTTTTTTTTTCCAGAGGACACGTTTTATGATAATGCAGGACCGCGTGGTCAAGACTGAGAGCCTGGCACTCGCTCAGGACAATATGACAGCTCAAGTTTTTTGATATGCATATTTCCCGGCTATGTGCTCGGTAATTGCATGCTTATTAATTTTAATGGGTTTAGTGAAAGAAATCTTGTGTGCGAATGTGAAGAGGGCCCAAACAGGAGGTGTTGGATTAATAACTGTACTGCTGACAATAACAGCGAGTTGAATAAACGCCGCTGAACAATGCCAGCGTGGAAACGAGCGCTCTGAAAAGTAATTGGACCGGTTTCTGAAACGGGTTTGAAGGATTTCAAATGTCCACCTGCAATAAGAAAAAAAGGTCCACCTGCTTCCCAGCGTCCAAAACTATCACTATTTTCCCTGATCCAGATGTTTTGCTGTGGTGACCTGCACGATGTGATGGTGCACCGGCGCCGCTGCCGGTCACGTGGAGGGACGCTGCTTTCTTTCAGGTCGGCACAGTCGGGCGGTCGGTCGCTGTCCGGGCAGCCGAGGTCGCGTACCTGAGTGCCTGTTTGGCACATTTTTCATGAACGTCCTCAAAAAAAAAATGTGTAACAGAGGCGCAATATTTGCTTGGACACCAGAGATGCCGGTTTGCGGTCGGTGCAGCAGTTGGCCGTTCAGGAAGCTCTAAAATAAATAAAAAAGTCAATGGTAATTTTACCGCACTCCTGTCCTCCCACATCACCTCTAGGGGTGCAACGGTACAGGTGGCTCACGATACGGTCCGTACCTCGGTTTTTGTGTCATGGTTTCGGTACGGATTCGGTACAGTTTCAGACCACCCGCTACCCATACCGAGCTTGCGGAAAGCGCAACTCGCACGTCTGACGGTGTAAAAGAGCACGTCAAAATGGCATAAATGTGCGTCCACCTGGTCACATGTGGCGAGTGGACATCGACATGCAGTGGTGGCCTGTTGCCAAAAAGGCACGCACGCTCACGAGCAAGTCCAATCCAAAGTTATTGGAACATAAATACCGCGGGACATGAAAGCCCGTACTGTCCCGTGCAGGTCGTACCGAACTGTACCATATTTTACCGAGTACCGTTGCATCCCTAATCACCTCCCTCACTCCGGCCGGCATCGTTTGTGCCACGTTCTCCGCAGGTATGAGGTCATAATCCATCCATTCTGCTGGAGGACCTCCTGGTTGACATCAGGACCAGGTCAGGATCACCAGGCTGGTCCATCAGCAGTAAGACCGCCGTGTTAAAACGTCCATGAGATGAATAAATCTGGGTCGTAACCGCGCTTCCTCCCGATGCATTTGCAGCATTCTAATGGAGCGCACGCTGTCAGTCATCCAGAGGAAACCCTCATGTCAGCGTTCCAGATGTCGGCAGCTGTGGAGACGTACACAACACCGCCGTCGTCATACTTCCTCCGGCCCAAAATCAATGGAAAGGTCGGGTGAACGTGCGTGCTCTTGTCTCCGGCTCCTCCGTGCTCCTGCACTTGTTGCAGCGCATCACGACTTTGGTGCGAAACTCACCAAGAGCGACCGTTTCACAGCAGTGACATTGCAGTTACTGAATCTCCGTTTGTGATTAGTTACACTGCAGATCGCTGCGATGTGTGACCGCTAGCGATCAGCGACTGTGCCGTCCTGTAGCCGGCAGTTTATATCCGGTGACGGGTGCGGTGGAGGAAGTGTGGCGTCCTTTTGGAAAGCAGAACCGTGTGAAACCGTGTGAAACCGCGTGAGGCGGTGAGACTTAAAGCAGCTACTCTGCTGGTCCTTCAGATCACATGTGTCAAACACAAGGCCCGCGGGCCAAATGTGGCCCGCCACGTCATTTTATGTGGCCCTCGAGAGCTTGGGCATTAATGGCTTAAATTTTAAACCAATAATTTTAAAACTTGAAATAGGCTTACACCCTTCAAAGCGCATATTGACAATAAACTACATCTCCCATCATGCATTTCGTCATCACCCACAACGATAACGGCAGCTATGAGCAAGACGACTTTAAGAAAACCTTTTACTAACTAACCCCAACATGTCCAAGAAAAGAAAAATTGATACACAAACCGGTTCTCTACAGGAACCGGTTCTCGATTCCGAACCCTAGTAGTCATGTGAGGTTTTACCAAGAAACCAAAGGGCTTGTACCCATTTATTAAGAAAAAAAAAAAGGAAAAAGCAAACCTGGATGTGTATACGTGTGTGTGTGTGCGTGAGGTGACTCACCTCGACTTGTGTGCTCTGCAGATTTACCGGCGTATCATCCAGACATCAGGACGGATGTCACATATTGGCACCTTTCTTCCTGTTTCCCTGTGAGTGTGTGTGTGTTAGTGTGTGTGTGTGTGTGTGTGTGAGTGAGAAGGAGGACAGAAGAAAGAGAAAGAAGTGTGAATGTCACTTTGAACTGTCACACTTTTGCACCCCCTCTATAACACACACACACACACACACACACACAAGCGTGTCCTAATGAGACAGAGAGGGGCTTCCTCTGTGCCAACCAGAGGCCAAGGTGGGAACGACACCCTTCTCCCGGCGCCCGCTGTAAACACACAGAGCCCCGCCGCCGCCGCCGCCGCCCCCGCCGCCACGCACAAACACCGACCGAGGCCTCCCAGGGCCTGACAGGTGCAGATAAATCAGGCTCCCGACACTCCTCCGCGCTCCCCGCCTCCCCATCCCCGTCGCCCCACCCCTCACCACCTGGGGTGGGAGGAGAGCGCTAATTTCCTTCAGGGAGAAAAGGAGAGGAGGGACGGGCGGCTGATGGGGGAAGGATGGATGTGTGCTTGTGTGTAGACGGCGGGGTGTTAACCTAGACTCCAGCACACCTGCTCTGAGAAGAAGGAAGGAGAGAAGAGCCCGAGGATCTACCAAGGTGACTGTGGATCTCCACGTTATCAGTCTCAGCTGCCATCGTCGGGTCAGAAGCAGAAGAACCACCCCTCCGTCGGCGGGCGACCCGCCTCGTCACTGACCATGTGAACAACTAAGACAAAAAAAAAAAATGGACGGCAGCATCCTACCACATCAGAGGCATCTCAGTGTGAGCGGTGACATCATCTCCAGTGATGTCACAGGTCTGCCTCCTCGACCCTGGAAGCTGGACAAATGTTGCATTAAGCTTTTATCACTCCCGTAAAAAAAAAAGAAATTCCCAAAACAGCGGTGGGAACACCTTTTTTTGTAGCAAACTGAGCTGGATCACTGGGGCGTGATGTCGCAGGTCATCATACCTCCTCAGAAGGTTTGGAACCCACCGCTGCTCGGGTCAATCCTGGACAGCGACAGTTCGTTGCAGACGTCTACATGTTTTCTGAGTAGAACTAATGATGACGAGACTGGATTCAGAAAGAGAAGTAAAGACTTTCTGGACACCCAATCGCTCTTCCGAAAGGGTTTATTGCGGAGAGGACAAAACGTGACTTTGTCGTAAACACGACTTCGGGGGAAAGTTTAATTGACTTTTTGAAATATCGCCGAAGCTGCAACAGAAACTTAGGCTGCTGCGTTCGGGTCCGTCAGTCTGATCTGACTGCATTTCATCTGTCTGTGTCGTTCTTTTCTTCTTCTTTTTTAATTTTTCTAAGTTCTTTGCACAATAGTAATTAAGGCCTTGAGCTGATTCATTAAACTGACTATGAAATATGGCCTCTAAGCTACTCAGTGAAGTCGTTTAAAAATTATTATTTTCAAATTGTTCTTTTTAGGGGGGGTTTCTGCTTCATGTGGATCAGTATTTATGGCCCGCTGTTAAATACTGCGTCAAATTAGTGACGTGCTGTTGTTCTGTTCATTAGCTATGAGACTTATCATTATTATTATCATGATGATTATCATTATTATTATCATTATCATTATTATCATTTTAATTATAATTATTATCATTACCATCATGATTATTATCATTATTACCATTATGGTTATAATTATTATCATTATCATCATGATTATTATCATTACTATCATTATTATTATCATGATGATTATCATTATTATTATCATTATCATTATTATCATTATAATTATAATTATTATCATTATCATCATGATTATTATCATTACTATCATTATTATTATCATTATCATCATTATTATTATTATCATCATGAATATTATCATGATTATCATTATTTTTTATCATTATTATAATTATCCTTATTATCATTATCATCATGATAATTATTATTATTATTATCAATATTATCATTTTTATTATTATTATGTGACTTGACTGTAAATAAATTCAGAATGTGAGTAAAAATCATTATTATCATGATTATTATCATTATTATCATTATAATCCTGATATTATCATTATTATTATTATGATTATTATCATTATCACTATTATTATCATTATTATCATTATCATCATGATTATTATCATTATTATCATGATTATTATCATTATTATTATCATTTTTATTATTACTTGACTGTAAATAAATTCAGAATGTGAGTAAAAATCAGGAATAATTGCTGTCCAATACTTCACAGATATGATGTTTAAAAGCAGAAATCCTTTTCATCTGTTAAACTAAATGTGTCCTGATCATTCAGCCGGTCTGGTTTCATCTGTCACTCATCATGGAGGACGTCCCAGGACTCTTTCCTGAACTTTTATCTGTTTTTTCGTGCGTGTGTTGTCATATCCAGAGCTCCGAGAGCTCCCGCGTGGACTCGGAGGGGCAGACGGGAGCTGAGGTGGGCGAGTGGGGGGGGGGGGGGGGTCAACTGGCAGCGCTGATGCCAACCAGGAGCTCCGCTGCTATTTGGTGCAGAAGAGTCGGTGAAACGCTGTTTTTAATTCCCGCCACACTGGCCTGTGGGGCTAATTATCCCGTTGGATGGGTTCAGATGCCACACAGTGTGAGAGGTGGGGGAGGGGAGGGGGCTTCTGACCCAGGTACCTGGTCTCCAGAGTCACCTGGACCCCCGCCTCCCTTCAGCCGGGAGCCGCCGGCGCGGCCGCAGATGTCCGCCATGACGGAAAAAAACAAAAGGCTCAGTCTGACACGGACGCAAACAAAACCCATCTGTGTGTTTTCTGCACGACGGTTAAGACGATGATTGTTTCAGATTTTTTTAATTGAAAGGCAGATATGGCCCCTCATGGCAACCCATCTGTTCAAAAATTGATATCTGCTCAGGAGCTGCCCTCTCATCTCCATCCACGAACAGGCGTGAGATTTCAGGGCCCTATTTCATTTATTTCACGTAATTGAAATGTGAGGCGCACTTGAGGGTCGATAACGACGGAGGGAAGCGATAAACACCACGCTGTGTTCATTGTTTTAATCACATAAAAAGATCCTTTTTTTTTTGTCTTTCTTTTGTTTTTGTGAGTTAAAACTTCTTCCTCCTGCATCCAAAATGCATTTTAAGAACAAACAGAAGAGAAAGACGGACGTGGACAGGTGGGGGACGAGGACTGACGGGGAATCTGTTGCTTGCTTTGCCAAAAGTACAGTATGGAGTGATGACGAAGATGAAAGAAAAAAAAAACTGCCAACAGATGGCGGAGGTGCAGAAGAGGAGGAAAATAAACAAGAACGGCACACAGAAGGAGAGGAGACGGGGATAATACGCTCTGGAGGGAACGCAGGAATACGACCTGCCAGAATTAAAGGAGGGGAGGAAAAAAAAAAAAGTGCTTGCATTGTTGTTTTCATTATCTGGCTACTGTCATTCTGCAGGCTCTGGGAAATGAAAGCGAGGGATGAACGGGAACGGAGGAGGAGGAGAGCGGCGATAAGGGGTGAGGCAGAGGGCCGGAGGAACGGAGGGAGGAGAACGACGGAGACGAAGGAGAGGAAGAGAAAGGGGGAAGGAAAAAAAAAAAAAAAAAAAAGCTGTGAAATTAATCTTTTGTGCCGAGCCGAACACAGCCGCAGACACGCGCAGACAAAAGCCCGGACCGGAGAAGCTGCCGCGCCGTGATTGATGAATAAAGTAAAGGTGTCAGAAGTGTATTATGTAAATTAGCCCAGGCAGGGACCATTTCGAATGAAAGACCAGGATGTACACGGCTGAGAGAGAGAGAGAGAGACACGAAAGGCCGTGCCATCTTTCATCTCGCCAGACAGCGAACTCTGCCACGGCTGCCGGTCCGGACCTGCCGGCGGGGGACGGACGGAGACGGAGACGGACAGATGAGGTCGCTGTCAGAGAGAAACCTGAATGAACGCCAGTCTGAATGACTGCTCTCATTCTGACTGACCAGAGCGGGACATCTCTTATCTCCGTCCCCCCCCCCCCCCCCCACCCCCCCCGCTGCAGTAAATGTATACAGTTACATTTCCCGCCGCCACTCCATCTCCCACCGGGGAACACGGTTATTTCAGTCGGAGTCGTAACGACCGCCATAAAGAGGCTGTCTGTCTGATTCCCGACGACGGCGTGCAGACTCCGGGAGGGCGGATTGAGCTGTTGTGGTGGAGAGGAGGGGTGTGGATCCACCGGCGACGCCACGGACAGAAGAGGCGCTCAAAGTCTTTCACGCCATGGCGGCCGATTAGATGCCCAGGTCCGCATAAATTTTGAGAATGGGTCCCCCCCCCCACCAGATCTGACGGGCGTGCCCCAAACTCTTCCGTTAATGCGCCCGGCGCCGCTTTTAATAGGCCGGCGGGAAAACAATCTATCACGCGCTCACCTACACAGAGCTACATAAAGCGGGTTAAGGAAAATTGATGGCGTCCTCGGCCCTAATTCTCACCATGAGTGGCGTCTCCGCGTGATTGAAACAGACAAAGACATATAGGGTTACCCCTCCGCCATGGAAGCGCTAATTGCCGGCGCTTGTCATTCGCCAAAGCATTGTCTCAGAGGCTAACTAGAGGGCTAGCGCTCTTTTCTTTTTCTTTTTTTTAAAAACTCCTATCTATTGTGTGTTTGTGTTTTCCTGGCAGCCAGACGGGCCGCTGAGGAAGCTGTTTCCATCACTGCGGCGGCGCCCGGTTATTAACGGGTTCATAAGTAAGCCCGGGCCCCGGCTATTTCTCCGTGTTAGCATTTATTAGGAGTCCACAAAGAGAGGCCGCGGCCCGCGCCTATAATGAATGAAAGAACCGGCGTGTAATTGGCCTTATTAGGCCACGGTGGAGTGAGAGGGAGCGGGGAAGTAGGACGGCATGGCTGAGAAGAAAGGGATGGAGCGAGAGAGAGACTTGCATTGTCAAAACCCGTTCCGCTCCCGTGCCTCCGTTTATTAATTTCGTCACCGAGGCACGCAGCGGAGTAATTTTCAGATCTCTTCCACTACGCTGCTTCCCATATTTACACTGTAAGTATGAATGACAGTCCGAGCTGTGGCGCGGCGGTAAACACTGGCAAACACGTCAGGCGGGCGCGCCCCCTCCGAGGTGCGCCGTTCGGGGGGGGAGTCAGAACATGCAGATGCATGCTTGCGGCGCACGAGCGTCACCTTAAAGAACGGCGAGGCCGTCCAATTAGAAGGAGACTCACGGTTCCGTCTGCTGGTTCGGTGTGTCAACGGTTAGGGTTAGTTAGGGTTAGGGTCAGTTAGGGTTAGGGTTGGGTCTTCAAACGCATGGCTGGACCAAAACATTGGGACAATTATGCTTTTTTTTTTTTTCTAATGCCGTTTCTGTGCTGTCAAACTGGGTCCGGCCACGGCGGCGACTCAGCAGGACCTCTGGAGATGCTCTCTGGTGTCCGGAACCAAGATGTCAGTACCAGCCTCGTGATTTCATGTTACTACGAAAAAAGAAAGAAAAAAAAGTTCCCTGTCAGATCTGATGCTGTCTTCACACCTGATCGTCCTGCCGACATGTTGATTCAGCGAGGGGCGGAGCCTGATTTCAAACTGGTTGGGGCGCAGCAGCTGCTGCAGACATGAGACCCCTCTGGAGGTCAGGAAGATGGCACGGATCCATTAAAAGTGTTTAAAAGTAAGCAATGAAATCTTAAGGTCACTTCTATGACAGGATGCCAAAACTGGAGATACAGTGATCCTTTAGTTTTCGCGGTTAATGGGGACCCCCCCCCCCCCCCCCCCCCCCCCCCCCCCCGATAAATCAAAATCCGCGAACTGGAGCCGGAGCCCCCCGAACCTAAATAATGTGTTTAAAATATGTTTAAAAACCCCAAAAAGTAGCGAGGCACTGCAGCGAAACAAGACAAAGGTTCAACTGTGGTCTTTCTGTTTCCTTCACAGCCTCTTGTCTCTGAACCGTAGTAAACAAACCGCTGGTGTTGTGCTATTTTTGGCTAGTAATTAGCGGCTAACACGTTAACAACAACAAAACAAAAACTCATGGAACGACACTTTGTCGTTGCCTGGACGACGCCTGGCATGGAGGCTACTCGCTGCTGCTCCGGGGGATTATCCCTGCAACGCTGGACGCTCCAGTTTGTGCCTGGTGTGTGGTGATTTTGCAGTCGGGTGTTGACATGCTTTCTGCGGATGCGGACCGGTCCTCTTGCGGCTGGTGGAGACGTGCCATGGACGGTGTCGCTGGGGGCCGGTTTGGGGAAGCTAATCCTGAACTGCTACCCACGGCAACCACCGCCACTGGATCCGGGCTGCAGCGTCGACTGAACCGTGACGGGAGCCCCCGACGTGGCAGCGGCGGCATGCTGCCCCTATCCAGCAGTCCACACGCCGGGGTGAGTCAGCTGACCTGGCAGAGGCCGTCTGGAGACCTGGTGGGCCCGGCACCGGCAGGGGTGACGCCAACAACCTGGTCCGCATGTTGAACCGGGCTCTGGGACAGTCGGCTCCATCGCTCACCGGACTGAGGGAGCTCGGTCTTCCCAGAAGAGACAGTTTGGTTCATCGGAGTTTGGTTCATCTGTGTTTCCTCCTCTGACCTGTGTTATTTCACTTAATTCACCATTGTGGAGATATACTGGTTTTAACGGCTGTTAACTGGTTTTAACGGCTGTTAACTGGTTTTAACGGCTGTTAACTAGTCCATGTATGTTTTAACACCGCACCATCAGCCGGACCTGTGGCGTCACGCCTCTCGTGAGTCGACGGTCGACTCTGACCAATCAGTGCGACCCCTGATGCCTGCTTTAAATACATGAACACTCTCACCCTGGCAGCTGTGGTTTTAGCGGGATCTACCACAGATTTAAGTCTCTTCATGACGTCTGTCCCACACAGATGTTCGACGAAGCTAAGTCTTCTGGTGGACTCGGGAGCCTCGGACGTGTACTTTCCTTTAAATAATCCACTCCGAACTCTGCGGCTCTTTAGCGTCAGACACAGCGAGGTGTGACAGCGGGAGCTGCGCAGGTGTAATTAATAACATTAGTTAATGATAGCTACCTTCCAGCCCGACACTCCCACTCCACAGCAGCTCCCTGACTCCTGCAGTTACGCAGGACTGGAACAGACTCATCAGCGGCTTTATTAACGACGAACCAGAGCAGCGGTTTGACCGGCTCCTTATGCCTGTTGAGTCAAAGTCCTTCTGACTGCATCGAGAGCGAGGCCTCTGTCACCTGACGACGGCGACGTGAAACTGCTTTGTCACTCCGGATCACGACACACGCCCCGTCGTTTGTGCGGTTTTGACCATAAATGACACTTTTCTGATTAGAAAACAAAGCAAGACTATAAAGCACACCTGAATATAAGCCGCACCAACTAAAAATTAAACGAAATATATAATTTTTCACATATAAGCTGCACCGGACTATAAGCCGCCGGTATCCAGGCTGAGGAATAAGATATTTACATTGAAAGATTTTGTACCATAAGTGTTTGGTCACATACCTGAAATGATTGCTTTATTTTTCCTCTTCCTGTGTACTGAAACCCCCCCACACAGCAAAGACATCCGGAACGGACCTGTGAAATGGACCTGTATCGGGATCCACTTGCACTCAGTGCCGGATCCGCTTTGGAGCCGGATCGCAGACCTGCTGGCTCAGAACCCTGAAATCCACTGCGGAACCAACAAACTGACTGGACAAACTGATAAATCCAGGTGTGTCCGATGTAGCTACAATGGTCAGACACACCTGGATTAATCAGTTTGTCCAATAATAACAGGTATTGATGTTCACAAAATGAATGTAGAGTAGCATAGCCAACATAGGCTACTGAACAAAAACAGAATAGCCTTTCACTACTTGGTTTGTTTTTGCACTTCCTGCTAGAGCGCCCCCTGAGGGCTGAAGAAAAATTCATAGAAAAGCCGCATCTCTGTATAAGCCTCATGGTTTAAAGCGTGGGACAAAAGTAGCAGCTTATAGTCCAGAAAATACGGTACTTTTACGCATTAATTAACTGCTTCACTGTTGTTGGAACGTTGGGAAGTTGAGTCATGTGGTCCGGGCTGGACGTCTCTGCTCAACTCAGTAGTCGATGCAGATTTAAAACTCCCCGTTGATACGTTTATGTCACCGGCTGAAACCCTGGGAGGAAACGGAGAAAGAAGGAGAAAAACTCCAAAGATCACAAAAAAAAGGAGAGTCCGTGACAGAAGTGGGTTAAAATTGGCGTTTAATTTGGTTTAAAATTAGTGCCATGTACGGATGAAAACTTGGCGTCTATTTTTGAATACAAGTCCTTCGTCTCTCTGTTTAGGGTCTTCCAACAAAAAGAAAAAAAAAAGCAAAGAAGAGAAAAAAGCTGAGGCAGTTATATTATTCCACCTGGCTATTTTTCAAAGCCAGATGATGGTTTTCTTTTTATTCAGGCCCAGAATAAACGCTCCTGGAGTACCACGCGTATACGTGCTCATTTATACTCACATGTGTTGATTTTCTTTGGTTTTGTTTCTGTCACAAACCCCCCTTTTTAACAATATATTAGTAGATATCCATATATGTGTGTTTCCTCTTTTATTTGCTGAATTAACTCTTTATTAAAAAGTGTTTTTGCCCTCAACTCGTGTTGTGATGCAGAGCAGCTCTTCATGCTTCTTTACGGGCCTAAAATTGGTCACAATGGTGGAAAATATCGGCGATCTTTTATCCGAAAATCAATCAGGTCCCTTTAAGCTCTTTTTCCACTTTTGCTCATCTTCTCTCCGAGCCTCTTCACTTCCACCCCTCTTTTCCTCTCATATTTTCTCTCCTTTTCTCACCGCTCTCTCACTTTTTAATTCTCTTTCCCATTTGCCTCCCTGTTTCTTCTTCCATATGCAGGAACTGTCATTATATGTTATGGCGTATCAGTTCTCTGCATGCATATGAGCCTCTCTCCTCCTCTCTGTCCCTTTCATGTTTCCCTGGCAGTCATACATTACGTTGGAGAGACAATACCTCCTCCAGATAATGCCATAAATGGGGGAATTTACATACATATGCTCACATATGCAACCGCAGCCTCTCGTATCTGTCGCACTCGACGCAGCCTGGATTTCAGCTCGTGTGTGTGTGCATGTGCATGTGTGTGTGTGTGTGTGTCTCTGTGTGTGTCCATGTGTGTGAAGTGGCGCTCCAGCGGGACCATCATTAGAGTGGATCTGGACTAATGACACAGGAAACTGATTCACACTGAGAACTTCTGTAAAGCCCTCACACACATGCACACACACATGCGCACACATGCACACAAGCTGCATTCATGGCCTACTGTGCTCCTGCTTTACAGTGAGAGAAAGTATTTTTCCTTCTCAAAAATAAATTATTGAAGATCTAACTGATAATAGTCGTTATAAAAACTGAGAAACCTATTTCAGAAGGACATCACGTTCATGGGCATGCACGAGCATGCACACACACACTCTAAATAATGAAACTTGACATAAAAACATCAAAACATGTTTTGTTAAAAGGAAAGAATTCATCCATTACATGCATGATAACATATGAAATTATTTACCAAACAACATGAAATAATTATCCATATTTTTAAAGACATGCCAAGACCACATAATAATAATATTATTATTTTATTTAATTATATTAAATTATTTATTATATTATATTATTGATGATTATTGATGATATTATTATTATTATTATTATTATTATCATTATGATTCTTACAACAATAATAATAATAATGATAGTATTATTTGTATTACTATTATTATTATTATTATCATTTAAAAGGACTATATCTCAGAAACTAAAAGGTGCATTTGAATACATTTGAATAAAATAGGGACAACACATGTAAAATAGCAGCAGAAGTGTAAAATTAAGTATACATACATTATCAGGTATCAAGAGTGATGAGTCATACTGTATGTATATATATGAATTTACAGATAAATCTAAAATCCTTTTTAGGCCTTCTTGGCTCATTTAGACAAACCTCTGCCATTACCAGACCGTTAAACTAGTCTTATTTGAGATGCATGTCTCTAAATGTGTTATTTCTGTCAGTTGCAGGTGTTTTGGGGTGCGTCAGGTGTTTCGGGGAGCGTCTGCTGTTCACTGTTCACGGCGCTGCAGCTGCTGATCTGTTCGGGTTCCCAGAAGGCCAGAGGGCCACATCCCACTCACACCTGGAATCACATGACCAGAAGCAGGTGACGGAGGACTCGCTGGCTGACAGCTGACTGGGCGGTTCTTGGGCTGAGCAGTCAGTCTGAGCTGGCTGAGGTCTCCTGGATGGAGGGAGGAACATCTGCAGGAACAAAGACCAGACAGTCCAGTGGCTCTGATTCACTCTGTGGCGCCGTCAGGATTCGGTGGCCAGCGACCAGGAAATGCTGAAATCTTCAGTCGTGTCTTTCATGATCGATACGTTATGGTTCAGTCAACTCTTAGTGAAGTAAATACATTTCTCTGAAACTCAAATTTCCGTGTCTGTTTCGGTCGAGACCTGGCTGTAACTGAATACAGTGTTTTCCAATAACGCTTTATTTCAGTCGCGGCCCAACAGAGCTGCTGATCCTCCTGAGAGAACAGAATGTTTTTACAAACTTTCCTTTTTTAATCTGAACACGCAGTTAATCTATTAACTCTACTGAAGCCAAGTGACATCAGCTCTGAGAAGATGGTGAGGAAGCGGTGATGGACATCTCAGGGTTCTGCTTCCAGCTCAGGAGCAAAGCTGGTTCAGTGTCACCACATGAAAACTGAGGAGAAACGACGGTAGTCTGTCCTACTTTGGTGCTTTATTACTAACTGACAGTCCTGTACCAGCGTCGCTCTGCAAATCCTCCAGATAAACCAGATTATCAATCTAAAAAAATTAACCGGACTTTGGCGCCCAGCTCAGTGAATGTCCTTTCTGTGGCAGATAGTTTAACAAGACCGCTGCTACGGTTCTGAAAGCGAAGCCATCTGGATCCGCTGGTTGGTAATTCATCCAGTTCTGCCAGTAACTGTGCTGGATCGGACATCCTCTGAACGCGTGGCGTCATGCAGACCGCAGGGTCACATCCGTCGGGTTCTTCTTGGGTCTGGGTCTGGAGGAGAAGCCGCGGTTTAGTGGCGTTTGAATGAAATGTGGCTGAATTGAAAGCGAGCCAAAGGAACTTTAGCGCAGGAAGGAGAAACACAACGAGAAGGACGACAGACTTCCAACGGCTGAACCAGCTGTGATTAACCCGTTACCATTCGGACGGCCCGCCCGTGAGGTAACATGAGGTAGTTGAGGTAGTCATGCGACATATCTTTGGAAAGCTAAGATTCTTGTGATTCAATCGATGATTGAACCATTTCAGGGTATAATCATAACAGCTGCCTGTGTCACATCACAAACAAACAAAATCAAAGCAACTCACCTTATAAGCCTTATAAAACTCGTCCGATCAAAAATATTCCCACAAAAATGGTCTGGTTACATTCACAAAGGTCCAGTTGATCCAATCCAGTAAAATATTTAGTCCAAAATGCATTATTATACCAGAAAATATCCCCAAACAGCCGCTGAATCATTTGAAATTGCCGGTCGATGTTCCAGAAGTTCCAGTTATTGTTCGCTCTTACTCGTGTTTGCGTATGTTAGATAATGCATTCCTTCATTTAAAATGGAGGGGGTCAGCTGACCTTTATATTGACATCTCATACGGCCATATAGCAGCTTCCCTGTCCCGTCCACAGCCTACAACAGCCAATGAGGGCCAGCGTTGAAAGGAAGCCCATGCCCCCTTTGTGTCGTGTAAAAACTGAACCAGTTAGAACCAATCGTGCTGATGACTGGCGCATTGTATAGCCAATGAAATTCTGAACACAGCGATGTGTGTCGCTTCAGGGGGCGGAGACAAAGCCACAAGCAGGAAGTACCTGCGTAATGCAGCCCAGTCAAAACGTGCGTCAATGCGTCATTTATGAAATGATGTTTATATAAAAAATGCTTCAAATAACCTGTTATTGGTTATAATTGTAAATGTGTGTAAATATGTTAATAGTTTGCTATGTTTGTTGTGTTGTAAAAGGCAGTTATGACTTTTATCCTAGATATGTAGCCATGGTTATCCAAGTGTCCTTTTGGAGTCTCCAAATGGACATTGCCTATCCTTGTGTTACATCCCCAAGACGGTACATTGTGTCCCTCTGACCGGTAAACCTCTGATGCTAACAAGGATATGTTAGCATTCCTCAGTCGTGCTAAAAACACAAGGTGAAATGATATAAAGGAAGAAATGAATGAACAAAGGATGGATGCTAACACCCAGCAGCACCGGTCTGGAGAAGAGACCAGCTCCATGAACCACCTTCCAGCAGCAGCAGAGCAGCTTTTAATGTCCTAAAATCACCAGTCGGTGTTTGTGAACACCCCCCCGATGAAACCCGGATTCACAACACCCGTGTTCAGCTGAACTGTGATAACAGCACCTTCATCTTCATTCAGAGATGTCGTGAGATGTTCCAGTTCGACGGATCAAACGGCAGGTAGGAGCCCTGTTTCCAGCAGCGCTGGTTTGGTAACGGCGGCAGGAAGGACCAGGCAGACTGGAAACTCAGAGTTCAGCGGTTGATGGGCCGTGGTGATGTGGTGATGTGGGTCCGCAGTGGTTCTGTGTTCATAAAAATGCAAACCAGCTCTTCAAAGGTTCCCACGTAAAACCAGCTCTGAGCTGGCGACGGCACCAGCCCGGCACCGGTTTCAAGCTGGCCGCCACCTTCACCGTGATGTCTGCTGGATCAAACCGAGCTGACTCACAGCGTTCACTGCTGCTGAGTGGCGTGAAGCTGTGCAGTGACGCAGCAACGTGGGAGTCCAACTTCAGGTGCTTATAGCCAATAAGACGTTCCTCCACAGAAACAATAAAATGTTCCATCATTAGAACATTGAAACTCATTTTTAACATGGAATTTCTCCTTTGTGTCACTTTAATGTGCTCACTGCGATTCCCAAAGATTTTGAAACGATTAATAAATTCCCCTCCTGAGATGGGGGGGGGGAAGCCAAGATCAGCCATGTGCTCCGGCCAGCGAGTCTGCTAAGACAATCGATTCTTCCCCCCCGAAGTCGAGCTGGAACTTAAGTGAAAACATGTTGTAGCTGACAGGCGCAGCTCCTCCAGCATCACAAAAGAGCCATTTTTCAGGATCTCAGAGCCAGTTTTCCTTCTTAGAGCGTCAGAAGAGCCAGCTCGGATAATAATCCTCGTATTACTTGGACGTGTTAAGAGGATAACTGGCAGCGGTTGTGTTTGCTCCCTGACAGATGTGTCTGCCACAGTCAGGGCTTCGGCTGCTGCCGTTACATCACATGAAGCCTCAGAGGACGCTGCGTTAGCGCTGCTCGATCCGGACCTTGGGTTAGGGTTAGGGTTAGGGGTTAGGGGTTAGGGGTTAGGGGTTAGGGTTAGGGCTTAGGGTTAGAGGTTAGGGTTAGGGGTTAGGGTTAGGGTTAGGGTTAGGGAGGGTTAGGGGAAGGTTAGGGTAGGGTTAGGGTTAGGGGGAAGAGACTGAACCCAACCTCCCTCATGCGGGAGGAGGGATGGGCACGGTCCATCCCCCAGCGCATCCCCCCCCCCCGTATGAAAAAGTCTGTTGGGGGGGCAGTGGACTCTGAAAATATCAGGGTGCACGGGGACGACTTCAGCACCTCCCGCGTTGGACCACCGTCCACCCCCGTCCTGCATGGACATGTTTTATCCCTTTTAAAAAAAATAATAAATTAAATTAAATGATTTTTTTAATCAAATAAATAAATAAAATGAAATTTTAAAAAAATCAATGAATTAGTTTTTAATCTGAAATTAAAGAAACAAGTATGCCGCAGCAACGTTTCGACCTAATAAGGTCTTCTTCAGGCCTGGCACACCCTAAATTATCAAAAAAAAATGGCTTGGTCTTCAGGTTGGAGTTCCAACAAGTTTCCTGGCTTGAGCAAGAATGAATGAACTAGAATATCACAGTCCTATTTATACCCGCCCCTCTGTGGCTTTTAAAACCGAATGATTTTACGCAATTGTAATTTTGCGATTCCAATCGCCTTTTGCGATTTTAAAATTTTAGCGCTAAAGAACATGTAATTTTTTAGCTAAAATTATACAAATTTCAAATATAGAATCTACTATATGTGCTTTTCATAGATATGTATTCATTTAATTTTTATCTAAATTTACATGCCCAATAAGCTTTTTTAGACCCAGGCTAGGGTCAGGGTTAGGGTTAGGGGTTAGTTGGGTTCAGTGTTGTGATGAAGGTGTTGTCGTAGAGTTTGGAACCACGTCATTGCTAATCTTCGCTTACGTTACCTGAATCATCTGTGCTCTTTGCACCATCGTGGACCAGGGAAACTCTCCCAGCCTGTCTCTAATAAACCATCTCTGTAGTTAGTTAGTCGGACAGATTGTCCTTATTTATTACACAGTATTTGTCCGCTTCATTATTTGGTAAAGTGTAGTTCCATTGGAAACATAAAGATGTTAATCGACTCCACACTGACACCTGGATCCACAAGCATCACCTTGCTTGTTTTTTCGGGTCTTTCTGCTGATAGTTTTGTTCCAGTTGACCCATCTGCTGCACTTCTTTCTGATTTCACCAGCTGAAATCAGCTTTCTCCAAATTTATTTGACTGATTCGCCTAAAATCTCCCGCCGTTTCCACGTCCAGCGATCGCCGTGGAGAGGACGTCCCCTCCCTTCCTGACTCGTCCCCATCTGTCTTCCCTCCGTCTGACTCTTCTCTTCATTGTTTACTTTTTAATTAATCGCGCCGGTTCGTTCTAAACACGTCAGAATAAATACATTTTTCATCCCCGGCGATATCGGCCCTCCCCGCTCCATTATTATTAATGCTGCGGAGAATTCAGCCACTGTTTGCAAATAATATCCTCAAATTGAATCATTGTTGCATGAATATATGCAAAATATTCATTTCAGGCGGCGTGAGGGTTGAGTGCTTTTAAATTGGAGAGATCATTCATGGCTTCACCTTTTCAGGCGAGATAAAGTCGTGTGCAGTAACATTACAATGTCAGTGGAGGGGAGAAGGGCTGGCGGGGGTGGGGGGGTGGAGGGGGTGGGAGGGGGCGGGGGGGGAGAGAAAAGAAAGAGGTGGAAATAATGACAAGAGTGAACCAACACGAGTCAATAAAAACAGATAAATCTAAAGCGAATGACAACAGAGAAGTGGGAGACAAAGAGGGGGAAGAACAAGGACGGTGGAATAAAGAGCCATCCTCTTTTGTCTGTTGTCTTGTTTCACTTCTTTCCGAGCGTCACGCAGCGGGGATCGGTGTTTGTGCGATATTTGTGCGCGAGCGTGTGCACGCAGGCTCGTGGCATTAATAAGTCAGAAAAGCAGAAACGAGGGGCCAAAAGAGCACGTCCCTCCGCCGAGGCCACGGCGTCCTCCTCCGTTTTAATAACGCAACACGTCCATCTGCATGGCGCGCTCCCGACACGTGCACGCGTGCCCGCTTCGCCTAAAACGACGCGAAACGTGCCTCTAACCAGCGCCATTTGCTTGTTTCTGCACAAAAGGTGAGCGTGATAAATTCTGGGCCTGGTGCATTTGCTTTCTTGGCGCGGCGTTTTGCAGCTGGGAACGTTCATCAGGCGCTCAACGTTATCAGCGTTTAATGACTCATTAGCTGCTCAAATATTTACAGATCTGAAAAGCAGAATTAAAAATGTCTATTTTACCTCAAAATCTCCTCAAGATCGTCTCACCGTACGGCCTTGATGTGACTATTTAGAAAATGTATTAATTTTTTTTTAGTTTTTAGTTTAGTTTTTCAAATTCAGTTAGTTTTAATTCTTTTTTTAGAGCAGTTTTGCTAGTTTTTATTCGTTTTCTTTTTGAAATACTTTAGTTTAGTTTTTATTAGTTTCAGTGTTAGTTTTAGTTTTATTTTGTAAATTAGGGCTGTAATTTTGGTTCGAAGTGAAGCACTGAACTTTTTGAAGGCTATCGAATCACATATTCGTGTTTACATTCTGGTCTCAATTAAACATATTTATCAATGCGTCTTCCCTCTTGTGGTGTTACTGCATATTTACTGACCAGCAGCTATCTGGTCTCCATGGAAACAGTCCATTATAGTTGCTGTTTTCTCCCGTTCCTTCCCAACACTGACTGGCCTGCAGCTGTAGCTTCTCTTTCCAGGGGACTAGCTTAGGCTAGCTTATCCAGCTAGTCTTGGTTAGCCTTCTTGTGTGAGCTTCAAATGGACTTTCAGATTCGTGGGTTTTTTTCCTCTTGAGAAGTATTCCACACATTGTATCACCTGCTTCTACAACAAGGCACTTATTTTTATCGTTAACACAGTCATAGTCAAAGAAATCCCAAATAGGACTGTGCCGCTTTCTCCCAACTTTTGCTGCAGTCATCACTGCTGATCACTTTTTTAATTTTTAATTTTATTTTGCGGTTCTTGTTGTACGGCAGAGCGAAGTTAATAGATTTCAAACACTTATGAGAAAAAAATTACAAATATGAAAACGAAGGATGTTCTTGATATTATAGTTAATTTTAGTTTGTTTTATAAACACATAATACAGTTTCAGTTAGTTATGGTTCTTTAAGAAACTTGTTTTTATTTTATTTCAGTTAACAAAAATGTTTTTTCAATTCTAGTTTTCGTTATTTCGTTCGTTTTCATTAACGATAAAAACCTTGGTGAGCACCTCCATGGATATTAGCAACAGAAGAACGAGACGGAGGAAATGTGGCGGTGGAGGTTCGAACGCCGCAGATGTACAGCTCAGCCACTGGATGAGAGGAAAATGAGTGACTTCATGAAGGACGGATGTTTTCAGGATATTTCACCTGGTTGCAGACGGTGTCCAACTGAAACGACTCGGCTGAAGGTCAGCGCTCATATTTGTCCACCTCTACGGGAACGGGGAGCGCTTGGTCTTTGGAAATCAATTTATTTAATAATAAAGTGATTATATGATTGCTTGACGTATTTCTAATTAATTTTGTCGTAGAAACTCTTATTATAGGGATAGAAGAGAGAAGATACGATCAGCAATTTACCTTTTTGATTAAGCCATTTCTGACCTGCAACCCTTGAACCTCAAACCTCATTTTGCTTCCAGGTTTTTGTCAACATGACGGATTTTCGGGCCGATGCCAGCCTCTGTGGGTCCAGCCCTTGGGGGTCCAGCCTTTGGGGGTCCAGCCTCTGGGGGTCCAGCCTTTGGGGGTCCAGCCTCTGGGGGTCCAGCCTCTGGGGATCCAGCCTTTGTGGGGGTCCAGCCTCTGGGGGTCCAGCCTCTGGGGGTCCAGATGGCTTTCCTTCTGGTTGGGTTTGTGTTTGGTTGTCCATCAGGGCCCGTTTCTACTCCAAAAACAAATCTGTCGGCCCCCGAGCTAAGTTTTTTTCTCGTGTGATTGGTCAGAAATATAAAGTGGGCGTGGTTAAACATTGTCCTTCCTGCTTTTCTGCTTCCTAACCCTTCATCAGCTCAAAATCTTCACTATTATAACTATTGCTGTTTGTCTCTCAGATTCCCACAATGCTCGGCGTGCGTGACGTGAAGTTCCCCGTGAAGAACGACATGTCCAGAGCTAACTTTGCTCTTGTTCTTGCCACCGTGAGGAGGCAAACTGATTTCTCTGCAGCCTGTGAACCTCAGTGCAGCCTGGACTTTGCTGTCAGTTTGTTTAATAGAAGTTATTTCATGTAACAGTAGACGCTGGTGTAGAACTTCAGAGGTACGAGCTGAAAAAGGAGAAGCGAATGGTGGATGGTCCTGAGCTCTCGTTGTGATGTTCAAAAGAAGGAGTATCGTTACAAACAAAAGGATAATGTTCCTGCAGCGTGGAAGTGACTTTACTAACCAACTATGAGGTCTGGATGTCAGTGGAAACAGGATGGGAAACATCTGGCCTTCGCTTTGAGACTTTAAGACTTTACTGAGGACGCTACGACATTGTGAAGTGTCTCTGGTTGGATCAAAGGTAGGGGACGAGATCCTCCCTCCTCTTCCCACCAGTGCTCCTCAAGGAAATGCACCCCATCAAGAACTTCCCCAAGCCTCTGAGCCCTCCTCCCCCTCAGCCGCTTACAGACCCTGACGGGCCAGCCGGTACCGAGGCAGATGTCCGGGATTGAAACCTCCGCAGAGGCGGTGACAGAGAGCAACGACTCACCGCCGCGATGAAGGGAGGGATGGTGTTCGTTACAAGGACGGAGTGAGACGTGGACACCCCATAGACTGAAACTGGTAGAAACAATGTAAAAATAACTTCCTCTGTGCTTAAATCTGCCTTCATTTATGTGATCTCACATGGACGAACACGAGACGACCGTTGCTCGAACACAAACTGGGTTCAGGGTCGGGTAAAATATCCTGAAGGAGCTCCAAACCCTGGTTCCCCCCCCGGTACGTGAACCCGTGACAGGTTTCCCACTGCTCTGCCATATTTGCATCGTTCCACAAAAGGAGAGCACCTCCAGCAGATTCACTAAACACACAAAACAACCCACCAAGCAGCCGTTTGCTAACCGCTGGACCGTCAGATGCGCCTGTGTTTGTGAAGACATTATTCCCCACAGTTTCCTGTCCCACGCTGTTTTCCTCCACTATTTAAAAGTTTATATATCCTGTAACTAATAGGGAGGGAAAAAAAAAAACAAACTAATATCCAAAAGCAGGTATTATTCCCTCCCCCACCTCTGTCCCCCCGCTCCCTCTCCCGCATGCAGCCGCACATTAACGAGTCTAAACACGCCGTAATCGCCGGCAGAATCAAATTCCTCAGATATGAATGCCGACGCCGTGCTCTCACCAGTATTTTTATGGTAATATGATAAAAATGCAAAGTTGAAAAAAGCAGTTCCCCGTCTTTTGTTTTTTTTTTCTTCCCGTTTTAATGTAAAAGGTAAGCTGAAGAGTAGCAGAGGGAGGTGTGTAAGAAATGAGAGAGGTGGCGGCGGTGGTGCCGGTGAGGGGGGGGGGGGGGGGGGGGGGGGGGGGTTCATCACATGGACCGGGCCTCGCCGAGGGATAGGCTGTCGCTAGGAGACAGAGGCAGGGAACGGACCAGTGGCAATGATGTATTAACTGGCGAAGGTGGCTGACAGTAATCTTTGTCACTAGATGCAGTAGCTGTCTAAGTCCTGTCATTTTATGCATCTCATGCAAAACAGATGTACCCGGATACTACGGGCTCAGGGAGGGGGGAGGGGGGGGAGGGAGATCCAGCCAGGATGGAGGATGGAAAGCATGGATGGCGGGGGGGGGGGGGACAAAAAAAAATCATTATACAGCTAGAGGTTGGAAGAGCTGTCAAGAAGAATTTCATTATTTTTCATCTGGTATCCAGAAGGTGAATTGTGCATATTGTAATCCCCCCCCCCCCCCCCCCCCCACCACCACCACCACCACCACCACCACCACCACCACCATGAGCCTCTAAATAATTTGGGAACTTTCCAGGGCAGAAGTTTTCCTTTTTCTCTCTCCTCATTACCCAGAGTTCAGGGCAGAGGTGCTCAATCACCCCGGCTGAAGGAAACGCTTACACATAAAAAACACGCCCCGCCGCCGCCGCCGCCGCCGCCTCCCCGTCCTCCCTCCTGTCCTCCTCTCCACTCTTTAGCCACACTCCATCCTTTACCTCCAGTCCCTCCTCCTCCCCGCAGCCACCGTCCTTACTCCTCACTCGGCTCCTCTTTTCTTCCTCGGTGTTTCTTGTGCCGTTCCTCGCTCTAGTTCCTCGGTTTTCTTTCTTCTCTCTCTCTCTTTTCCCCCCGTGGCGCGGTTCACATCGTCACCTTTCCCGCTCATGTAGTTTTCCCTTGGATTTGCTTCCAGGACTATCTGGCGTAAACATTTATAGGAATCAATTTCTTTTTTGAGGCCTGTTTGGTGTGAGACGCGTCACGCTGTGGTTAGCTTGACAACAAAGAGCCCAGAGGTCTTTTCTCTTCTTCATGGTCTCTGGTTCTGCCAGGTCAGGTGTCTGGCTGCCTCTTGGTCAGTGACGGCTTGGAAAACGATGACACGAGTGTAGAGAACAGATGGAGGGATTTCTGTTTTCCTATAAGGAGAGCACCGTCTTGATCTTCCATAGCAGTTTAGCATGGTGGCCTTGTGTGGGTTTTTTTCTAGCTGGTCTCAATCAGTGGCCCTGCAGTGGACTGGCGGTCCTCCCAGGGTCTACTCCGGGTTTTTGTCCAACAGAGTTGGCTAAGGCTCCGATGGAACCATGACCCTGAACAGGAATAAGTGTAAATAGATAGTGGATGGATAATGTGATCTGATTTTCATCTAAGTCACATTAGCAAACAAAAACCAACACCAAGGGCCAATTCCAATTCCTCCTTTAACCCTCAGTCTTTGACCCTCAATCTTGGCCCTCCAAAGTAAGTGTCAGGGCTATCTCATGACTTAGAAATGGGACACCTCATGAGTGCAGTTACGTCTTCAGACTGTGGGGGCGCGGCTTTACAGCAAAGCTATGTCCAGTCTGTCAAGAAAACGACGATGAAGAAGAAGAATACGATAATATAAATATATATATATAACGAAGACACTAAGGTGGTTTAGTAACATTTATATCTTTATTAGCAATGAAAATATTTACATTCGTAGCTCACTTTTTTGGTGCCATCCTTTTCGAAGACGTCTTGGTGAAAATACGCAAAGCCTTCTGGGTAGACCTTGCTTCCAAGGGTGGTGCCGGAGAATCTCAATATTGAGGGCGATACAGTCCTCAAACTTGTCCCTCAACTTTACTTTCTAAGAATCAGGACAGCACTTGCACTTCATGGGAGCGAACACTTTTGAGATTGAGGGTTAAGGGAGGAATTGGAAATCACCCCAAATTCTTGTATTTTTAGGCAAAACCAGAGTATGGTGAAAATGGCATCCACTGGGTGGCAGTGCCAGTTGCCAGTCGCCATTTGGGACTTCTGCGTGATGCGTAAACTTGGCATTTCGAAACGACTGTGCCAACTCCACTGACTGGAAAGGCACCGTTTTAGCACGACTGTTAAGCTCCACTGAAAACAAATTGCCAAATGTGCTGGGCACCCCGAGAACTGAGACACAGAGACCAGAGTTGTATTTACAAGAATCCAGAATTTATTTTCTTTGGGACCAGAATATTTCAGGTGGGGTGTTTGAGTGAGTGTTGGTGCTGGGAGTGAGTGGGGTGTGTTTGGCTATGTGTGAGAAATTATATGAATATAAGCGGAGTGAGGGGGATGAGGGTTGAAGAGATGTAAATGTTGAAAAAAGTGTTGAGAATGTGCTGCAAACCCGATGAAGAGATGGAGTCCGAGGTCCAGGGGAGAATCCAGGATCCGAAGGAGAGCGAGGGAGGGACTGGAGACACAGGACTGGAACTGAGGCTTAGTCTGGAGGCAAAGAGTGAGACGGAGATTAACAGTGGTCTGGATCACAACTGTGGAAATGGTGGAACAAGCGTTGAAGCAGGAATCTATGCAGGAAGATCTGGAGGAGCTTGGACTAACCACAATGGTCAACGTTCAAGCACCAGGCGCCGGTCCTCAGCAGCCTTTGTAGAGAGCCGCCTTGATTGTCGGCGGCTGCAGCTGGGCTGATGGTGAGTGCCCACACCTGTGCTGGCTGAGGTAGACGGGCCCTGGCTCAGATGGGAGGAAGAGGGAGGACCAGGAATCCTGCCACGACGTGGGCGTGGCCGAGGCACAACAACGACGGTTTGGGTTAGGGGTTAGGGGTTAGGGGTTAGGGTTACTGTTAGAGGTAAGTCGTTGGGGTTAGGGGTTAGGGTAAGGGGTTAGGGGTTAGGGGTTAGGGGTTAGGGTTACTGTTAGAGGTAAGTCGTTAGGGTTAGGGGTTAGGGTAAGGGGTTAGGGGTTAGGGGTTAGGGTTAGGGATAGGTGTTAGGCGTTAGGGTTAGGATTTGTCCCAAACAACTCAACTGATGTTTAGTTCGTCAAATAAACATTTTACCTGTCGGGTTGCAGATTGCCAAGGTGATTTTTTGGTAAACTTGTCTTTCACTTCAAGTGCTCTCTGTTGTGTCTTTGGAGTCACTTTGGCTGGACATCCACTTCTAGAAAGAGTAGCCTCAGAGCTAAACCCCCTCCGTTAACGGACAGTTTGTCCAACCGTGGACTGATGGATGCCGACGATTTTGTAGCTGTTTCCAGCTTCACACAGATCATCTGCTCTACTGAGATCTCCGTTTAGCGAGGCCCGGTTCGCACCAGCAGACTTAAAATGTCTATCTTTTATCCATAAAAGTAGCTCTAATCTTCGATTGGACTCCAACTGTGCAAACAACCGTCTGCAATGAGGTTTTATTTAATTATTCTATCGGGCCACTTGCTCTCTCCTCCAGCATTCATTAGGTCTGTCCAGTAAAGACATGAGAAATGATTTTTTGCAAATGTAGAAAGCCACTAAATTACAACAGGTACACATGCTTAGTTTCTTGCCGCTGTATTTCACTGCCGCTGCATGCATACTGAAATGATAACACGCGTCCTCAGAACAGGGACGTGAGCCGGCGCAGCTGCAGTGATATGTGAGCCGAGCTGATGTTGAGTGTCTCTGCTGCTTCCAGGCCACTCCAGCTGTGCCACACAGAGGACCTTCATGTTTTACTCCTCTCTCTCCCTTCATGCTAAAAGGAGCACGGTTGCAGTGCCTTAATTGCACATCTATTTGCTGCAGAGAAGCACATCGGATATTAACGACAGTGTACATAGTGCATGTAGACAGCAGCAGAAGGACGATATCTTTTTATCTACCTGCAGTAAAACTCACCCTCTGTCCAAGTCATGAATTACACTTATACTGCTGGCTTGTTTCTTTACTGCCCCTTACAGAGACAGGGAAGGCGAGGGTTAGAGGATACTGCAAAGAAATTAAGAAAGATTGCATGGTTATGTACGGAAAAGGAAAATAAAAGGGAGAATATGCAGTCGAAGATAAGTTTCCCGCTATCATCCATCTCTCTAGCCCTTAATGTTTATTTCTAATTCAAACTATGTCTTAAATTCAGCATTAAAATTTATTTATGTGCCTTTTTTTTTGGCTCTTAGCCCTCCAGCTTTAAGAAGCTGCATCTACCATACTCACCTGAGTAAAGTAAAAAAATAAAAAAAATCAGAGCATTAATCTGTGAATCTAAAATCCTTACTTGTGGCTGGGTAGCAGTAAAAAAAACTTAAAAAATAATTAAACATGGCAGGTGATGATGCCATTAGTGCGAAGTTACACAATCATACTATCAGTTACTATTATTCTTCATCAGCACTGACAACTTAGTTCCTGTAAGACGTGGACGTCGAGATCTTTGGACCCGGCCTCGCTGCACCAGTTTCTCTTTGGAGCCACAAAATCCAGGGACAGAATGACTTATATATACATATATATATATATATATATATATATATATATACTTAAATATATGGCGAAGCCACTTGTGATTGGATTTTGCACTTGAAAAGCTACAATCTCAATCTACAATCGAACCCAAAGGCAACTTTTTGACCTGAGTCCACCTCAGAAGATTATTCTGGCCCCGACTAAACAAGAGGAGAGACTTCACCATAATTCCCTCCACTTTGAAAAGATTTATACAAAATAATTGAAGAGAGTTTACTAGACATAGTTAGCAGTGTTGCAGCAGTGTCGTGCCTGAAGGTAACAGTCATCACTCTGTCATGAATGTATTGACACTTCGATGACGACGTTGGGCATCTGTTTCGCTCTTGAATCAGATTTTAAAACCACTAGATGCTGAACCAGCACTGAAATGTCCCTGTAGTTGCATCCCATCCAGACAGCTTGTGAGTCTCCATTCATGGAGCTGCAGGATGAAATGTAGGACGTGAAACTGTAGGGGGTCTGACCTCCTCCTTTCAGCTGTTGTGTCTCTAGTACAGCGTAGGACCAGGTAGGATCCACTGACTTAGCAAACCACCGTTATGTACCGCCCTCTGACAACAGTGCACTGCTTTTCCAGTAAAATTGAAGAAGAGAAAGATCAGCCGTGATGAAGCTGAGATTGTTGCTGTGTTTCTGTTTGCATCCACTGCAACAGAGAAGACTCGACGATGTCACCTCGTCCATCATCAGCAGTAAGGTGATGCAATCCCCTTTCTTCTGGGCTGAGGTGCTCACACACCAAAACCCGACGTTGGAAATGCGTGCCGACACTTGTGGCTCTGTAAAACCACCCCAGACCCCCGCTAATGGAAACACGCCTCCTCAGACCCACGCTAATCAGACCAGTGAGTAAAGGAAAGGGACTAATTACCTCAGCAGGCTCAGGTTCCTGAGCCAAACATGTGCAACATCCAGCATGTTGTCACCTTTTGGTCAGCTGTTAAATAGACAAAAACCACTAAGAGTCGTGTAAATCCATGCCTGTTTATTGAAAAATAGGCACCATATTTTCTGTTAATTGTTTTAATTAGTGATTCCTAAAGTGATTCCCCTGGTGGGCCGTCGTGGGACTGCAGGTCGGCCGTGAGAGGTCATTAAAAATAGACAAATAAATATGTTTTTTTATGTTGTTTTTAATTACTGTAAAATATTTATGACATGATTTTTAGAAAAATCATAAGTAATAAAACTAACCAGTTAAGTGTTAGTCTACTGTCCTCTTAACTTAATAGGACTAGTGTCACCTTACATTCCTATTGGAACATAGCTTCTGTATGTTGATCACAGTAGTGATTAAAGGTTTCGGTGGGCCACAGAGATTTTTCACATCTCAAATTGGGCCTTGGTGTTCTGAAGTTTGGCTGGTTTAAATGAATAAATGTCAGGCCCTGCGATGGACTGGTGGCCTGCTGGGATTCTCTCCAACAGACCTCCGTGACCCTGAATAGGACGGCGCAGGGATGGACGGATGAATCAGTTTCACGAATCTGCAAATCTCGTATTCATTTGAATGAATATAAACCTGTTTATACACAATAAGGATGGATTGCAACTATGAAGCCTCTTCCAAGCCAGACAGATTTAAGGTCTTTTTTTATTGTTTCAATTGTGTTTAATTATGCTCCCATTTTGCATTTTCCCCATAAAATAGGATCGAATGCTGCATTTGTGCAAAGATTGAACTGAATTCAGTTCATGGGAACTTAAATGGGAGTTTTCCATCGCTACGCCGCTGAAAGATGGAGAGAAAAAAGGAGAGAGGGAGGGAGGTCATGTCAGAAAAGAAACAAAGCCAAGTTTTGAGTAGAGAGAAATATATGAGGAAAAGAAGCAAAGCAGTGGGAAGGAGAAGGGAGAGGAAGAGGTCAATGAATAAAGGGGTGATAGAGAGATAGAGATGGAAAAAGAGATGTAAGTGGGCTCTGTGGAGGCCTCGGTCGGTGGCAGTCTGTCTCTGATTTCCATTCATTGTTAAGATGGATGAGATCCCAGCCAGAGCGGGAGCACACCGCTGCATTTCTTCCCATACTCTATTCTTTCTTTCTTTCCTTTTTTTTCATTTTTTTGGAGAGGGTGGTAGGGGGCATTATTCAAAACAGAGCTTATTTTTGGTGGTCATTATGCATGCACACCTGATCAGCATGTCAGCCTGGCCTCCCTGCATCGCATGATGGAACGGCCCAATTTACCTCTTTCACCTGCCTTGCATAAAGGCGCGGCGAGCGCGCGGCGACACACACTCGCGTCCACGCACGCGCCCGGCGGGGGTGAGGTGGGAGGACGGGGACGTGCACGCACACAACCCTGTTTATTTGCAAAGTGCGGTTGAAAGTGTCTACTTATGATGTGTACAGCCATCGGAGGGTCCACGCCGACTCACCTGCTGTACCGACGCGCACACGCGGGACTCCCACACACGCTACCGGGTCAGTTGTTACCGAGTCGAAACTGAATTCATTAGCGAGTCAAGACACACTCCTCTTCTTTCCTCTTCTTTCGCCGTGTCTAAATCTGTTGCCGAAGCAGAGAGGGTTCATCCGGACGCTGCGCTCCAGTCCTCCGAGCTCCACCAATGAAACAGTGACACGATTTTCTTTCTTTTTTTTGTTTTCTTGTGTGTCTGTTCTTTTAACTGAAGATGCATTTCAGCTGCTTGGATCCGTCGGTGGAGTGAATCCTGGGCAGGATGGCAGGATGAGGAATCATCGCTCAATCTGATCACAGAGCAGCTGTCAGGAACTGTGGATTTCTTTCTTAAAAAGAGATATCTCTGTCATTAGTTTAGCTGGTAACTCAACATTAACGCAAACCAGCACTACAGTTTGTGCAACTCTGTTAATGTCCAGTAATCTCTGGGTTTTTTTATTTTTTAAAGCTGTGAATCAAAAGTCTGTTTTTTGTGTGTGTGTCTGCATTTACATTCATGTTAGTGCCATTGTCTAGTAAAACTATCTAGTATGCATATGCAATTTAATCTTATAGCAGACTTTTTTTTTTTTTTTTTTTGTGGGGGGTGTGAAGGGTGAATGTGTCCTTCATCAGTCCTCTCTGGCAGTAAATTCTAACATCTTTATTAACATCTTAAATCCTGATTTCGTCAGAGAGGACTAAAAAACACCAGCAGTGAAACATTTAAAGACAAGACAGTTAAAGAGACAGGACAGTGAGGGTGTGGTGTGTGCTGGGTTGTGAAGTGTGAGGGGGGGGGGTGTTTGTGTAGTGGATTGTGTTGTGACAGTGAACAAAACTCAAAGGATAATATGTAGAAGAAAAAAAGCAAAAAAACTACTAACAAAAAACTGGATGAACACCTTCTATCAAGCTATAGACCTGTATATGGAGAATTGATGTAAACATTATTGATTGATCATGTTGACAGTAGAGGGGGGGTGTTGGGGGAGGGGTGTAAAGAATAAATGTGTCCGTGCCCATATACACTCACATGTAAGTTACCAAAGTACCAAGGAAACTGTCACCACTATTACCATCACCACTCTCCTTATCTTAGTCCACCTCAAGTCCTCCCGTGGGTGAGAAAACGCCAGCTAACTCCCATCACCCAGGGCCAGACTGGCCCGAGAGGACCCTTTGCCCCCCCGACCCGAGAGGTCCAGAGGTTGATTGATGTGGGTTTTTTTATGCTCAAAGCTGAATATTAAAAAAAAAAGAAAAAAAGAAAAGAAGATACTAGTCGGCCAACTGGCTAATCAACCTACCTCTAATATCTATTTGTATCTTAATAGAGACACTGAAAGATGCAGTAAAAATGGATTATCATTAAAACGTTGATAAGACAATGAGAGTAGAAGTGACTAAGACTTACACAGTTCTGAGTTATCGGCAGAAAATCAGCTGGAACCGCCCAATCTCATTTTGGAAAGCTTAAGTAGAGAGCTTAGCGCCTTCCTACGTAGGCCCCCGTTCAGACCTGGCATTAACATGCTTCCTGAGAAATGCAGTCACAAGATCACGACAGGGTTGATTGTCACGTGCTGATGGCTGGTGAAGAGCCCTTCCTGTCAGTGTTTAGCACTAAAAGACGGACTAAAGTACATTTTAATGTGGATCGTCAACATTCCCACAGTGATGCTTCAGTGTCGCCGCACCTGCTCAACGAACCACCAAGAACCCAAAACTGACACCTTGGACTTCCAGTATGGACCCAGTGGGCTCCTGGACAAGCTCCAATTTGGCTTCTGCACCCTTTTCACACAAACATTTTCCTTTTTCCTTTTCTTTTCTCTTGTAAGTTGTGATTCATTTCCGATTTGGCCATTCAAAGACGGCTTTCACGTTCCATCCAAGGACAGTTGGGAACACAGGAGGACCGGGGATCACGGCAGACCTCCCGGACCACCTGATCCATGTCATACAGCAAGCGACAGCCTCCGTGTCGGGATGAGGAACGAATGCCATTAATGAGTCAAACAGAAACATGGTTTTAAAGCGTAAGTTGACTGCCGGAGCCATCGGGAAATGAAGCGGTAATTCTGGCGTATGATTATTTTATGCAGGCCTGAAACACACGGATTTAGCCATAGCCTTTTAGCACCATCTAATGTTAAATAATTCAAAGCCAAATCTTTTTGCTTTGATAAGAGCTTTGAATGCCCTTCAGGCTCCCGAGCAGCTTCGGCGGCGGGAGTTTTCCCAACAGCCTTGAAGGAACACTTTTTGGCAGCTTTTCCTTCGGTCTTTCGGTCCAACTCATCACAAACAAAAAAGGCCGCCTTTTAAGGAAGCCAGGTTGTCTTATTCACCTCCACCATTCAGTGTGCTGCTTAAAAGGCCCCGAGGGACGTGGAGGCGTGATTCGGCTCATGGCGCTATTTTAAAACCAGCGGTGGTCCCATTAATCCCAGGTCGGGCAGAGTAGCGAGCCGCTGCAGGTCGTGACGGTGCTGCTGAAACTTTGCTTAATAAACACCAACAGATGAATATTTAATCCCGCTATTACTGTCACATCGTGAGCTACGCTGACTGGAGAATCGGCTCCTCCGAGTGTAGCATCACAGTGACTGATCAAGACAATAACACGCAGTCGCTCCTGGGATCTTCTCACGATGACAGTCTGAGCTGGAAATTGCAGCTTGACGGACATCGGCTCACAAGCGTGATCTTCCCGTCAAAAACTCTCTTCATTTCCTTCTTCCCCTCAACCAGCACGGTGAAATCTATGCAGAGTTATGCAGAATGCTCCTCTGCACAGACGCGTCGCAGCCAGGCCTCATCTAAAACTTTCACATGAATGGCGTTTTCCAGAACCATCTTTGCAATGCGTCTGTGATGTCCTTCACCGTATACGTCTGAGAGGTCGGGCATGAATGCGGAACAGTCTGCTTATTAGAGCGCCGCCACTCATAAAGGAAGGCCATAGGAGTACTTTTCATCTCAATACATCAAACCGGCCCATGCTCAGTGCTTCTGTCCAACCCTCATAGTCGTGTTCCTCATGTCCTCATACCGGGACATGCATTTGTCTACTTCCAGAATGTGTTCTCAATGTTCACATTCAATCAAAGAAGAAGACTTTTTGCTCTTCTGTCCACAAAGGCTCAATGTTGAATGTGTGAAACTGATTTCACTTTGCATCATTAAAGATAAAGTGCATCATTCAATTATTCTTTTCTTTTTATTTCTTTACTTTTCTAGGAACTACACAATTAATTTATGTGTTAAAGAAGAAGTATGGATAATAATTATATTTTGAAGACTTGAGTTGGACATCAGATGGTGATTTTCAGAGGAGACGCTAGAATAAGAGATGCTACTACTTCCTGTAGTCTGATGTTGCGGTCTTACGTGTTTTCTGATTGGTCAAAGTGAGCAGTGAAGCGTGCCTCATGAAACAAACCAAACCAGTTTGCAATGAACAAAACTTAATTAGGCGACAATGTTTTCAACAACGACCGTGCCGGAAAGCGTGAAAGTTGTGAGCCCCGACAGAAAAATGGGTTACACAGTTCAGACTGGCTGCTACAGCCATCGCTCTAAAGCTGGAAAATGTTTAATGGATCTTCAAGACCATTAACCATTTCTTCCAAAAACAGAACAGTTGGTGTGAAGCAGAAGCTGGTAACTCCTGTCTGTTGAAAACTTTTCCATTTACATTTACGTGTCCATTTGTGGTATACCTGACATACACAGACGACGCCTTCAGTTTATCGTAGGATCTTATGACATCATTAGCGGAGTTTCCAAAACGTCCACAACATGTTTGACTCAACGCGTTCAGGTTGCATAGAAATGCAGGAGCTTGTTCTTCTCTTTTTCTGAGCTTATGATGACGTCTAAGGTAAAAAAAATAATGGAAAAGCGTGGCGCACCCACTTAAGAAAAACAACAACCCTGTCCAGAACACCACCCACTCATACATGTTTACCGCATTATTAGCAGTTTAGCTCAGCGCTACTATAGTGCCGCTAACGCTCACAGGTCCGGGTCAGCTGACCCAGACCTGTGACCTTTGTATTTTTTGTAAGATGGCACTATTTAGTGTTTGGAGATTTTTGTCTGAGAGCAACACAGTTCCGATTTTCTGCATGTGCATGAAGCAGATTTTAACTTCGACTGTATCGTAACAACTAGGGTTGGGCACTGAAAAACAATTCCAAGTAGGAATCATTTAACGTCCGGTTCTGGAATCGTTTAGAAGATTTTTGAATTTAGATTCCTTTTTTCGGTTCCTAAATGTTCGCGCTAATTTTATTTTTTGTTTTGATTTACTGCACTAGTTTGTTGATGTTACTCCAGTCCGCGTACTCAACTCGCGCTAGTGGCGACGTCACGTCCGTCGCCGACGGGACTTCACTCGCCACAACATGGATCCCAAGAGACGCCGCTCTCGAGTTTGGCTTCATTTCAGTCCGGGAAATGACGGCTACCTGGCGCAGTGCAACATCTGCAGGAAGCGTGTTACTGCCAAAGGAGGGTGCATGACTAATATGGCAAAACACCTTCACCTGCATGACATCACAAAAATAAACGAGTGTACCGTATTTAATTGACTGCGTTGCTCCCGTCACTTCTTCGACTTCAACAGAGTCCGTCTTCATCCAGAAACTCTTGCCTTCTCATAGACAGTGGTACCTCTACTTACTAACATCTCTACATACGAAATTTTCAGGTTACGAAACGCCTCAACGGGAAAATATTGCCTCTAGTTACAAAATAAATTTGTATCTCTGTTTGAAAGCGGTGCGTCCGAGCTGCTCTGCCATTGGCTATAGCTTAGCATCTACCTGGCATCCCATTGGCTAGGAGGGCCCCTTGTCTGTATGAGCGTAACCCAGCAACCCAGGTAAACAAACAATTTTTACCTCTGCCAAGGAGGTTATGTTTTTGTCGGCGTTTATTTTGTTTCTGAAGGAGCAGATATGGTCATCTTCCTAAACAAAAACTGTTGATTTCATTTTTTTGTCGGGCAAAATGTATTTTGGAGGCCAACTGCCAAATGTAAGTTGTTTAACATTTAGGCTGTAAGTGAATTCTGTGTATGCATATGTGCATGGAAGCATGTGTAAGAATAAAAATGGCCTGTTGTCTGTGTAAATGTGTCACAGTTTTTTTTATGAAAAAATTCTACTGTTATGATAATTAGGTGATGATATGATTAAAAATTCCTTTTCCTTCCTCTCAGTTTTGCTCCTGCCTTACGTCCTCAACATCTCCTCTTCAACCCATCCAGGTTTGGGGTCATCCGTTGACGGAGAATAAACAAGGACAGCACACTTTTCACTAACTGTTTTTCTCAATACATCACCAGGCAGAGCTGTTTTGCTTGCGTAGTCTTCCTCAAGGTCTTGTTTCTGGTTAGCGGCCACATGTCTGTGAGTTGGAGTCACGTACATCACAGCCTATAGCCCAGTTTATACACTCAAACCAGGTAATGGAGACGTCCTTGATGGGCATTTTTTTCACTGACGTGACCTTCCAAAAGTTTTCTGCCAAACATGTTCAACCATTTGAAGCAGAGGGATCTAAGGCGAGTGGGGAAAAAACAACTTGGAGAGCATGCAGGAGGGGAAGAGAGGAGGCAAAAAGATGGGAAAAACAAGAGAAAGAGGTCAGGAGGAGAGATGGAGAGAGAAAAGAGAGAGAAGACAGAGAGTCAGATATGGAAACCAGAGGAAGGAGGGATGGGAGAGGTGAAGCAAAGGCCCACCAGAGCCTCTTCCAGATATTTACAGCATCTCAGGTGGGCAGAGCAGGTGGACCGAACAGGTCAATTCATTAACACCCACACACATGCACGCATGCAGTCGCATGTTTCAGCTTGCAGCCGTGTGACATTACAGCCGCTGCAAGGTTGCCGCTCTCCTCCCCCAGGTGAGAGAGCCGTGGTGTCACGGGGGTTAAAAAGACATGACCCAGTGGGGGACAGCCAGGAGAGTGCAGGTGTGCGTGTCCATTAATCATAGGCGTGCAGGAGGCCACGCCCTCTGACCCAGCTGTTCACTCAGCGGACCACCCTCACCTGGCTGAGGAGCACTTTCAGAGGGAAGAGAGCACCAGCTCTGCGCTGCACGGGACCGTCTCAGAAAATAACCATTTATAATCATTTAAAAAACAAAAAAAAATATTTTTTTGGCCTGTTGCTGCGTCCAGTTATTTAGAACTTTTTATCTTTTTGCTGAAAGTAATCAGACCTCTACAGCTGTTAGGTAGATGTTTGAACAGAAGAAGAACAATTAAACTCTCCAACAGCCAATGAAGTTGCAGATTTTCACCATCGAGATAATAAACGTTAGGATCTGGATTAGTTTTCGATGTCCTTCCAGTCCAATTCAACTAGTCCAGTTCTGGTCAAGTATAGTCCAGTTTAGTCCAGCCCAATCCAGTCTAGTCTAGTCCAGTTCTAATTAAGTCCAGTCTTGTTCAGTTCTAATCTAGTCCAGTCTAGACAAGTCCAGTTCTAGTCCAGTCCAGTCCAGTTCTAGTCTAGTACAGTCCAGTCTATTCTCATCCTGCTCTAGTCAAGTCCAGCCCAGTTTAGTCCAGTTCTAGTCCAGTCCAGTCTAGATAAGTCCAGTTCAGTCTTGTCCGATTATAGTCTAGTCCAGCCCAGACTAGTCCACTTCTAGTCCAGTCCAGTCTCGTCCAGTTCTAGTCTAGTCCAGTCTAGACAAGTCCAGTTCTAGTCCATTCCAGTTCTATTCCAGTCCAGCCCAGTCTAGTCTAGTTCTAGTCTAGTCCAGTCTCGTCCAGTTCTAGTCTAGTCCAGTCTAGAAATGTCCAGTTCTAGTCCAGTTTTAGGGCCAATTCTAATTCCTCCCTTAACCCTCAATCTTGGCCCTCTAAAGTCAGTGTAAAGGTTATCTCGTGACTTAGAAATGGGACACCCCTTGAGTGCAGTTACGTCTTCAGACTGTGGGGGGCGGCCTTCCGCCAAAGCTGCATCCAGTCTGGCAAGAAAACGATGACGACGAAGAAAAAGTAGAAGAAAATGTAGAAGAAGAAGATAATATAAATATATATAACGAAGACAATAAGATAGTTTCATAACATTTATATCTTTATTAAAGGTGGGGTAGGTGTTCTTTTTTTGCAGCATTTTTACAATATTGCCTGAAAACCTTTTCACATTCCCATTGCACCCACTGAAATAAAATGTTTGCAAAACAAAAACGAAACGTTTTGGTCTGGTCTAGAGGGTATAATTAGAGAAAAACTCTGACCAATCAAAATAGTGATCATCATTACTTTCATAGGCTGCCTAATACGTCCATCAAATATCAATGCACTCCCACCCACCCCTCCCTCCCTCCCTGCGGTTCATGTAGTCGTGAATCGTGTGAAGGCGTGGTTCGAAGGGTGAGCTGAAGAGGAGGAGGCGGAGCCTTTGGGAGGAGGGAGGGAGTGTATATTTTCAAAATCTCACTTGAGTTGGATTGCTGGAACCGTTTTTTTTCAAAGAACACCTACCCCACCTTTAACTATGAAAATACATTCGTAGCTCGCTTTTTTTGGCGCCATCCTTTTCGAAGACGTTTTGGAAAAAATACGCAATGACTTCTGGGTAGCCCTTACTCCCAAGGGTGGTGCCGGAGAATCTCAATATTGAGGGCAATGCAGCCCTCAAACTTGACCCTCAACTTTACATTCTAAAAATCGGGACAGGACTTGGACTTCACGGGAGCGAGCATTTTTGAGATTGAGGGTTAAGGGAGGAATTGGAATTCACCCTTAGTCCAGTCCAGTCTAGTCCAGTTCTTGTCCACTCCAGTTCTAGTCTAGTCCAGTCCAGTCCAGTTCTAGTCCAGTTCTTGTCCACTCCAGTTCTAGTCTAGTCCAGTCCAGTCCAGTTCTAGTCTAGTCCAGTCCAGTCCAGTTCTAGTTTAGTCCAGTTCTAGTCTAGTCCAGTTGTTGTCCACTCCAGTCCTAGTCCAGTCCAGTCCAGGTCAGTTTAATCCAGTCTAGTCCAGGTCAGTTTAATCCAGTCTAGTCTCATCCCTGCCTGTCCTGTCCAGTTCTGTCTTTGTCTTTGGACTCCTCTTGGTTTGGTTTTTGTTCTTATTTCGTTGTAGTTCTTGGACCTCGTCCTCTTGTTGGAGGTTGATGGTGTTTTGTGCCTTCAGCCTGTCTGCAGCTCTTTAAGTCTCTGTTAAAGGACTTTTGTTGAGTGGATCTGCCTCCAGGTCTCCTGTATTTGGGTTCACATTTCCTCAAAGACCTTCTTTGCTCTGGACTGGACTTTTCTGCTATACTTTAATGAAATATCGAATGATTCCGTTTGCCTTCTTGTGATTTTATGCATCTGTAAAGCACTTTGAATTGCGAATTGTGCTCTGCAAATAAACCTGCCTTGTCTTCTTTAATCTAAAGTGAAGCCGTCTGAAATCACGACTGAAATGCTGTCAGGCACCTTGAAAATGTCAAACCACTTTACATTTCTTTATGTATATTATCAACATTTCTGAATCTCTGAGGCTCTCACAAGTTGTTCTTCCAACCACATCGATGAGAACGTGGCACATCAACAAGCAACAAACCTGATAAAAGATCGAAAGAAGGTTCAGTGTTCGGTCTGGGGTTTAAGTTCTCCTGAACTTGGACAGTAGAAGTAAATCCATCAGTCCCTGCGTCTGCATGGAACAGCATGAGGACGACAGTCAGGGAAACTGGGAAACCTGAGAACTTCCTGTTTTAAGTTTTCAACATTGCTTCAGCTCAGAGAGGTTTCTGGATCCTGATTTAAGGCCCCATCACAGCATTTAATCTGGGTGGAGGTCTGAACTTTGACTAAATCGTTCCAGAATCTTGACTTCTCTCTTGACTTCACGGTCCACTCAGTGACTGTTGGGTACCGAGGCAGCGGTCCTCACCAGTCGGTCTTGCGTTCGCCCCTGGAATTGTCTGGTCAGGTGTCGAGGTAAGACAACCCCAGGTCATCAACCCTCCACTGCCGTGCTTGACAGTGAGCATGGCGTGTTTCTGCTGAAATGTCTCGTTTTCTCTAAACATGACGCGGGAAACAAAGACGAAACCGCTCCAGTCTGGTCTTGTCTGTCCCGAGGACCTTGTTCCAGAAACCTGCTGGTTTGTTTGGATGCAGTTTTAATGGGAGCTGCTAGCAACGTTAAAACCAGTGTAATTTGTAAATTTGTGTATATCTTATTTATAAGTATATACACTATAATGTGTTCTAGTGAGGCAGTTAAACAATGCTAGACCACGACAGAGGTGCAGAGTGAGTTTATTCTCCAGTTTGTATACAAAATCGAGAGTCCATTAAATTCACATCACAGAATGCAGGATGATTGAAAATGACAAATCTCCAGTTGGAAACAGCCATCTTTAAACATCACATGAAAACATGAGGACCTTGAGATAGTTCTCTAGATGCCTACATGTCAAAACTTAGCAGCCTTGATGGAGCCAAAATGATAAACAGAAGCAATGGCCCTCAACAGACCAGAATCGGGAGCATAAGTCATGGATTTATGAATCAGCATTATACAATAAGGCCCCAAAATGCAGTTTTAATAATATAGTCCCAGCTTTTTGTTTTTGCACCCCATTTTCTTTGCATGTATGACAAGCTTATCTAGATCACAGCAGTAGAGCACGTGGTTCCACCCAAAGGGGCGCAGCCCACAACTGCTAGCTAAAAGGGAATAATGAAGCACAGTCTACTAAATGTGACCCCAAACTCCCGTCCCCACTACGTGTCCGGGTTTGCACCTCAGATTGGAATTAGTTGATTGATCGGTTAAAATGATTAAAGTGATTAAATTTGGAGTTTGAATTTTGAATTTGAGTATAATTTAGATTTAGATTCCGATAATAAGAGGAACGGCAAAACACCCCTTAGAGCAGTGGTTCTCAACTTGTCTGGCTTCAGGACCCACCATCACCCTTAATGACAAGCCACGACCCAAATCAAGGAAAATTTCCAACTTCTTAAATTTATTGAATGAAAAGATTGTGCAGTTTGAATCGGCAAAAACCAAAATGGCATAACCAAAATGACTTCAAGTGGTGATAATAGAGAGGGAAATATTCCCTTTGATGCTCAATAAACTGCATTTTGATTAAATCCAAAACACCTCACTTCAGTAACTTCAGCCTTTTTTAACAGACTCAACAATTCACAAACATGGAATAAAAAAGTACAACCACTGAGCAGTAGTTTAACAAAGAACTCAAATATGTAGGATTTGCTGAGTACCCACTTCCTGAATATATAACAATTTCCTATTAAAACTATCTAGTCACTTATTTAAGCATCAATCATAAGGCTAACATAACAATCAGAAGAAAATCCAAATCTCATATATTTCTTCGCTTCACCATGCACAACATATATAAACAAACTTTGCAGGTCTTTTTCTATGGTGTGAACTGGGGGGTGTCAACTCGCATTACAGAGATTTATCGCCATCTACTGTTAAGGAGTATTATATAGTTTAGCATTTCCTTCCCCAGGCAAAGGCCCACGACCCACTGAAAACGGGTCTGCGACCCACTTGTGGGTCACGACCCACCAGTTGAGAACCACTGCCTTAGAGGCTAACTTCTCTAGACTAGGCCAAAAACCCAGCGGGAAAAAAAGGCCACAATACTATCAAAGCAAAGAAAATTCAATTCTCAGAAGCAGCCGCAGGCGCACCCTCCGAGTTGATGTCCGGGAATGGATCAGATCTCTGATCATGCAAGAAAGATGTCATTGCTTTCAGCATCATGTGGCGTAAACATGGAATCACACATGAAAATAAAAGGAAGAAACACAAGAATTCAAAGAGGATAAAACTTGACTGGAGTAAATACCCCCAAAACACAACCTGATCGCACAGGCCTCACCTACAACAGACAGACTGGAGATGCACTGCAGCTGTCTGCCTCCAACCACTATTAGAAATAAACCTGCTCCATTGTTTCCTGCTGCTGAAGTTTATCTTTCAGGCATAAGTCGAGAAACTGGAAAGATAATGGGGACCTACAAATTGAAGATTTTCTGATCCACCCACTGCTGTGAAAAAGGTGTTCAGATAACTCAGACGACGCCTTAACCCTTCTTAAATCTCCCTCTAAGCCTCGGGAAACTTTTCTTCCTCATGAAAGCAGAAAACATCCACTGAGACGGCGACTGGCGACGTCTCGATCAAAGACGCGGTCAAAAATAGAACCACTGCTGGACGGGAAAGAGTCGGTGTGTTTTCACAAATAGAACAAAGATTTCACAAATCCTAAACTGTGTTTTAATCACCTAATTGAGAGTGTTTGTTTAATCAAGTGAAGGTTTGACAAATGGAGGTGGTGAATGTCAGGCTTTTAAGACAGACGGAGTCTCAGGCAGCGTGTTTTTAAAGAGCTCATCAGCCTCTCGTGTGCTGACAGGTATGAAGGCACCGACAGGTAGAAGTTGTTTCTGGCTTCATACTTCAGGTATCAGTCAGAGGATCCTGCTGGATCACAGCTCCCTGCTCACACCACCGCTTTCATTTCTGTCATTTCTACTTGTTTGAAACGTCGCCTTGTTGGATAAAGGTGGAAAACTTTCAACACCATGAAGAATTTTCAATCTTTTGATCAACAAAAAGCGTGACCGAGATGTTTTTATTTTTATTTTCTTCCAGGACCTTCCTCCTCCATGCAGGTTCCTCTGAAGGTGGAGCAGGTGACGCTTGGACAACTTCACCAAGACTTGCAAAAAAAAAAAAAAAAAAAAGACGAGAGCGTGATTCGATATGCACGTGCACCACTTCCATCCTGACAAACCACAGCGCCGAGACGGGAAACCGTCACTGGGAACCAGCTGCCAGGTGTTACTGGTTTAAAGACTTCACACATTCACTGATGCAGCCGCTGAAGAGCAGAAACTCTTGAGCTGCTTCTGGTCCGGACCAAAATCAAAGCTGCACGGCTGCGTCCTCGCAGGACAAGCTGCAGGAAGAACATCTTCCCTGGTGAAATGTCCTCCAAAGACACTTACGTCACGGCAGCCGCCAGCATCCTTGCGTGATCCTTCTCAGGTAAAGTTGTGACAGAGCGGCTGGCGGTGTGTGAATCATACCCCCCCCCCACACACACACACACACACGCACACACGCACACACACACTCACAAACCCGCCGCCCGGCCTCAGGGTGACGGCCCGGGTGTCAAACGTGGTAATTGGTGGCATCACGAGGCGCAAACAGGGTGACGGTGGCGGGGGCTGGAATCGCCACGCTGGTGGTGTGAACGGATTGGAGGAGGGGTTGAGGAGGAGGAGGAGGAGGATGAAGAGGCGCTCTGACAGGGTGTGAGACTGTTCACAGACACCTGCAGCACTCAGATGCACAGACGTGAACTCTCATGGATACGTGTACAGTAGTCGAGGACACAAGTCTTTTTAGCACACGAGTGTGTGAAAAACAATCAAAACCACGACCACAAATATGAGACAAACAGCAGCATAGAGGTTGTTTTTTCAGATTAACAGAGAAGAAAATAATAATAATAATAATAACTAGAAAATTTCGGAGAAATTTTGAGGCGTGGCCATTAAGCCGCCAATTAGCCGCCCGTCAACGCAGTGAGAGTGGCCTGCAGAGTCCTGAACCAGTGACCAGAGTGGGTGCAGATCCTGACCAAAACCTGATAGAAGACTTCTGGGATATTGACCTTCTGGGCCAACATCAGTGTGTGACCTCAGAAATGCACCTCTGGAAGAATGGTCAAAAATCCCCATTAAACACACTTCCTGGAAGTGTTCATGCTGCAAAGGGTGGAGCCACATCATATTGATTAGGAATGGGATGAACTAAAGCTCATATGTGAGTCAAGGCTGGGATCATTCTCATAAGATATCATATACTGTGCCTGAAGAACAGGCAGAAAGGGGCGGGGCTTCAGGGGAGGCAGTCACATGTGCGGCTCCTCCTGCGTGTGTATGTGTGTCTGTGAGAGGAGGAGAGAGAAAAAAAAGGCAGCGACCTCCTAATTACACTGTCCAGTCAGTCCAAACCTGGATTTTTGTGTCCGAACAAACGGCTGTAATTTAAAAGCTGAATAAGTTTTTTCAAAAAATTCTTGAACCGTGAGCGCCACAAGGGTTTCAGCTACGCGGTGATATAGTTTTTATGTCGTCAATGTTTTCTGTTTTTAAACTACAGCAGTTTTAAAAAGTATACATTTATCATCTGGAGCTGGCAGCCTGTATATTCTGTAAAAATCCGATTTTCCATGTCCCGAACAAACTGCTGTAATTCAAAAATTGAATAAGTTTTTGAAAAATTCTTGAACCGTGAGCGCCACAAGGCTTTCAGGATTCCAGGGATATATTTCTTGCTTCTCAAATGTTTACGGTTTTTAAATTACGGCAGTGTAAAAACATGAAACTTTTTGTTGTCAGACGAGAGAAATCAGAAATGTCCCCATTGAAATACAATGGAGCCGGGAAGGACCAGCTTGAACTCTAGGTTGATTTGACAGAAAACTAAACACCCCACACAGACACAAAAGTCACATCATCTGAAAGAGGACAAAAATGCCTACGTTTTGATGTATAATTTATGTAGGTTGAGCAAAAGGAGTGGACGTGAAAGAGGAAAAGGCAGTTTTAATTTTTTTTTTCTTCTCTCCTCGGAGCTAGAGTGCGTGATGACATCACTAGAGTGAGGAGGGTTTTCTGAAGATTTTTGTAAAAATCATAAAACGTAAATCGCGATTTCTCAAAGACCGTAAATCACAACAATACACGGCTTCAGTATGTCATAGGTCAAAGTCTTGTGACCCGTTTAAACTTCGAATGGTGTCTCTGTGATGAAATATGGCCGTGCTAGACAGGTCCAAAAAGGGGTGGGTTTTGGTTTTTTTTCCTTTTTTCTTTCCTGGAATTCTGCCAAATCCCATTCATTCCTATGGGACAAAATTCGCCGTTTTTTGGGATTTTCGGGAAAACCGTTCGACGGAACGCCACCAAAAGTCATAGCACACCGAGTCCGATCGAGCCGGTCGTTTTGATGTATTTTTTGTTGGGTTTTTCTCAAAGCTGCGGGCCGTGAAAACCGTCAAAATTTCGCACGGAAACAGAAGAATAATAAACGAGAATAAATATGTCGAATAGTAATAGGTGTGGCTTCAATGCTTGCATTGGCCATGCTTCGCATGGCCAATGCTGCGCATTGGCCACGCCTAATAATGATGTGAGTATCACTAAGTACCCCCTGATCCCTGCAGATCCACATTTTTGCAGCCATCACCTGAAGCAGACATCAGAGACCTAAGTCATGTGACCCTGAAGAAAATGAAGCAAGAAAAAGAGAAATAAAACCCTGGGGGCCATCTGAAGGACCCTCACCAGGTGGTACTAATCACTTAGTCCTAGTTCTAGTCTAGTCCAGTCTAGACAAGTCCAGTTCTAGTATAGTCCAGTCCAGTACAGTTCTAGTCCAGTCTAGTCTAGTTCTAACATAGTCCAGTACAGTCCAGTCCAGTCTAGTCTAGTTCGAGTATAGTCCAGTCTAGACAAGTCCAGTTCTAGTTCAGTCCAGTCCAGTTCCAGTACAGTCCAGTCCAGTTTTAGTCCAGTCTAGTCCAGTTCTAGTATAGTCCAGTCCAGTCTAGTCCAGTTCTTACATAGTCCAGTTTAGTCCAGTTTAGTTCTAGTCCAGTCTAGTCCAGTTCTAGTATAGTCCAGTCCAGTCTAGCCCAGTTCTAGTCCAGTCTAGTCCAGTTCTAATCTAGTCCAGTCCAGGCTAGTCCAGTTCTAGTCCAGTCTAGTCCAGTTCTAGTCTAGTCCAGTCCAGTCTAGTCCAGTTTTAGTCCAGTCTAGTCCAGTTTTAGTATAGTCCAGTCCCATCCAGTCGAGTTCTAGTCCAGTCTAGTCCAGTTCTAACATAGTCCAGTTCAGTCCAGTCCAGTTCTAGTCCAGTCTAGCCCAGTTCTAGTATAGTCCAGTCCAGTCTAGTCCAGTTCTAGTATAGTCCATGTCCAGTAGTCAGTTAGTCCAAGTCCAGACTCCAGTCCTAGTCCAGTTCAGTCCAGTCCAGTCTAGTCTAGTTCGAGTATAGTCCAGTCTAGACAAGTCCAGTTCTAGTTCAGTCCAGTCCAGTTCCAGTACAGTCCAGTCCAGTTTTAGTCTAGTTCGAGTATAGTCCAGTCTAGACAAGTCCAGTTCTAGTTCAGTCCAGTCCAGTTCCAGTACAGTCCAGTCCAGTTTTAGTCCAGTCTAGGCCAGTTCTAGTATAGTCCAGTCCAGTCTAGTCCAGTTCCAGTACAGTCCAGTCCAGTTTTAGTCCAGTCTAGTCCAGTTCTAGTCCAGTCCAGTCTAGTCCAGTTCTTACATAGTCCAGTTTAGTCCAGTTTAGTTCTAGTCCAGTCTAGTCCAGTTCTAGTATAGTCCAGTCCAGTCTAGCCCAGTTCTAGTCCAGTCTAGTCCAGTTCTAATCTAGTCCAGTCCAGGCTAGTCCAGTTCTAGTCCAGTCTAGTCCAGTTCTAGTCCAGTAGTCCAGTCCAGTCTAGTCCAGTTTAGTCCAGTCTTTAGTAGTAGTTGTCCAGTCCCATCCAGTCGAGTTCTAGTCCAGTCTAGTCCAGTTCTAACATAGTCCAGTTCAGTCCAGTCCAGTTCTAGTCCAGTCTAGTCCAGTTCTAGTATAGTCCAGTCCAGTCTAGTCCAGTTCTAGTATAGTCTAGTCCAGTCTAGTCCAGTTCTAGTATAGTCAAGTCCAGACTAGTCCAGTTCTAACATAGTCCAGTTCAGTCCAGTCCAGTCTAGTCTAGTTCGAGTATAGTCCAGTCTAGACAAGTCCAGTTCTAGTTCAGTCAGTCCCAGTTCCAGTTAAGTCCAGTCCAGTTCTAGTAGTCCAGTCTAGTCCAGTTCCAGTACAGTCCAGTCCAGTTTTAGTAGTCTAGTCCAGTTTCTAGTCAGTCCAGTCCATTTAGTCCAGTTTAGTTCTAGTCCAGTCTAGTATAGTCCTCTAGTCCAGTCCATTCTAGTCCATAGTCCAGTCCCCAGTCCATCTAGTCTAGTCCAGTTCCAGTCCAGTCTAGTCCAGTTCTAATCCAGTCCAGTCCAGTCCAGTTCCAGTTCTAGTCCAGTCTAGTCCAGTTCTAGTCTAGTCCCAGTCCAGTCTAGTCCAGTTTTAGTCAGTCTAGTCTAGTCCAGTTTTAGTAGAGTCCAGTCCCATCTCGAGTTTCTAGTCCAGTCTAGTCCAGTTCTAGTATAGTCCAGTCCAGTCTAGCCCAGTTCCCAGTCTAGTCTTCAGTCTAGTCCAGTCCAGTTCTAGTCCAGTTTTAGTCCAGTCTAGTCCAGTCTCAGTATCGTCCCAGTCCCTAGTCCAGTCTAGTCCAGTCAGTAGTCCAGTCTAGTCCAGTCCAGTAGTCCAGTCCAGTCCAGTCTAGTCCAGTCTAGTCCAGTCTAGTCCAGTTCTAGTATAGTCCAGTCCAGTCTAGTCCAGTTTTAGTCCAGTCCTAGTCCAGTTCTAGTAGTCCAGTAGTCCAGTTTAGTTCTAGTCCAGTCCAGTCCAGTCCAGTCTAGTTCTAGTCCAGTCTAGTCCAGTTCTAATCTAGTCCAGTCCAGTCCAGTAGTCCAGTTCTAGTCAGTCTAGTCCAGTTAGTCTAGTCCAGTAGTCCAGTCCAGTCATAGTTCCAGTCAGTCCATTTCTAGTCCAGTAGTCTAGTCCATTCTAGTATAGTCCAGTCCAGTATAGTCCAGTTAGTCTAGTAGTCCAGTCTAGTCTAGTTAGTCCAGTCTAGTCTAGTACAGTCTAGTCCAGTTCTAGTCCAGTCTAGTCCAGTTCTAGTATAGTCCAGTCCAGTCTAGTCCAGTTCTAGCATAGTCCAGTCCAGTTCTAGTCCAATCCAGTCCAATTCTAGACTAGTCCAGTCCAGTCTAGTCCAGGGTTAGGGTTAGGGTTGAATCTTCTGAACGATCACTTGCTGAGAGTGGAGATGAGAACGCAGGCTGTAAATGACACACCCACCCAGGTGGACATGTCTGCAGGTACGGTCACACCCTGAACGCTGCCCTGAAGCGCTCGTGTGCACGTAGATCACAACTGAACAAGTGTGGGAGCGTTTTCTTACCAGGATCCTCTTTCCAGCATCAGTACCAGAGCAAATCACTCTCCTGTAGGTCCGGTGCCGCCAGCTCACCGTGCATGCACACACACACACACGTGCACTGCTGCGAGACACATTTCAGGCAGTCTCTCAGACGTGCACGCAGCAGCAGTGACGGTGACGCGCTTTGACAGAGCAGCCTGGCCTGCCTCCAACCCCCACCCCCACCCCCCCACCCCCCACCCCCCCCCGGTCCCCTCCAGCCTCCTCATCTCCCATCATGGACGCCTTCTCTCCTCTCTCATCTCGGCTAACGCTCCTTTTTTCTGCTTCTCTCAGATTTCCTTTCTACTTCTCATGTCTTCATCATGTGAGACAATCCCACCACAGAACCTAACCCTACCCCTAACCCCTAACCCCTAACCCATAACCCCTAACCCTTAACTCCTAACCCCAACCCCAACCCCTAACCCTAACCCTTAACCCCTAACCCTAACCTCTAGCCCTAACCCCTTATCCTTTAGCCCTAACCCCTAACCCTAACCCTTAACCCTAACCCTAACCCATAACCCCTAACTCTAACCCCTAACCTCTAACCCTAACCCTTAACCCCTAACCCTAACCTCTAGCCCTAACCCCTTATCCTTTAGCCCTAACCCCTAACCCTAAGCCCTAACCCTAACCCTAACCCCTAACCCTAACCCCTAAACCCTAACCCCTAACCCTAACCCATAACCCCTAACTCTAACCCCAACCTCTAACCCTAACCCCTAACCCTAACCCTAACCCACCTGGAGCAGCAGGGGAGCTATGCTCGGCTACTGTTTGTGGACTTCAGCTCTGCATTTAATACCATCCTACCGGACAGACTGGTGATCAAACTGGCAGAACTGGGAATACCACACTCCATCTGCAGCTGGGTCAAGGACTTCCTATCTGATCGCTCCCAGAGGGTGAGAGTAGGCCCCCACATCTCCTCAGCACTCAGTCTCAACACCGGCTCACCTCAGGGTTGTGTGCTGAGTCCCCTGCTCTACACCCTCTACACCCATGACTGCGCTCCTGCCCACTCCAGCAACAGCATTGTGAAGTTCGCAGACGACACCACTGTGGTAGGGCTCATCTCTGGGGGGGATGAGTCTGCTTACAGGGACGAGGTGGAGCAGCTGGCACTGTGGTGTTCAGAGAACAACCTGGTCCTGAACACTGCAAAAACCAAGGAGCTCATCATCGACTTCAGGAGCAAAAAGTCTGTCATTCAGCCTCTGTCCATTAACGGGGTCTGTGTGGAGATGGTTTCCAGCTTCCGGGTCCCTGGGTGGAAATTGAGGACGACCTGACCTGGAGTACCAACACCACCACCACCATCAAGAAGGCACAGCAGAGGCTGTATTTTCTGAGAATTCTCAGGAAACCACCATCTAAACCAACAGCTGCTGGGTTCCTTTTATCGCTGCTCCATAGAGAGCATCCTCACGTATTGTATATGTGTGTGTTTCTCCAGTTGCACAGTGGCGAAATAGAAGGGCACTCCAGAGGGTCGTCACCACGGCCCAAAAAATAATCGGCTGCCCTCTCCCCTCCCTGGAGGAACTGTACAACACCCGTTGTCTCAGGAAAGCAAAGAAAATCATCAAGGACCCATCTCACCCCGGACACTCTCTCTTTGAACTGTTGCCATCAGGCAGACGTTTCAGAACATTGAAATCACGCACAAACAGACTCAAGAACAGTTTCTATGCCAGAGCCATAACTACACTTAATACTGCTAAATACTCAAACTGACTTTTTCCAATGTGTAATACTGACCAAATCGTGCAATACCTGCCATAGAA